>CAUYWW010000243.1:3000000-3267000 GCA_963576845.1 Megachile leachella
CCCGATATTATCAATATAACATCCATTACTACCCATATTATGCAGTTATTATCGATAGAACTGTATTAAATATACTTTTTACTTTTATTATTGTCAATATAACATGCATTATTACCCATATTATGCAGTTATTATCGATAGAACTACAATAAATATACTTATTACTTTTATTATTATCAAAGTAACATGCACTATTACCCATATAATGCAGTTATTATCGCTAGAACTGTAATAATTATACTTATTACTTATATTATTACCAACATAACATGCATTATTACCCATATAATGCAGTTATTATCGCTAGAACTGTAATAATTGTACTTATTACTTATATTATTATCAATATAACATGCATTATTACCCATATAATGGAGTTATTATCGCTGGAACTGTAATAATTATACTCATTACTTATATTATTATCAATATAACATGCATTATTACCCATATTATGCAGTTATTATAGCTAGAACTGTAATAAATATACGTACTACTTTCATTATCATCAATATAACATGCATTATTACCCATATAATGCAGTTATTATCGACAGAAGTATAATAAATATACTTATTACTTTTATTATTATCAGTATAACAGGCACTCTTCACCATACTTTACTAGTATTATCGCTAGAACTGTAATAATTATACTTATTACTTATATTATTATCAATATAACATGCATTATTACCCATATAATGCAGTTATTATCGACAGAAGTATAATAAATATACTTATTACTTTTATTATTATCAATATAACAGGCACTCTTAGCCTTATTTTACTAGTATTATCGCTAGAACTGTAATAATTGTACTTATTACTCCCGATATTATCAATATGACATGCATTATTATCCATATAATGGAGTTATTATCGCTAGAACTGTAATAATTATACTTATTACTTATATTATTACCAACATATGCATTATGACCCATATAATGCAGTTATTATCGCTAGAACTGTAATAATTGTACTTATTACTTATATTATTATCAATATAACATGCATTATTACCCATATAATGGAGTTATTATCGCTAGAACTGTAATAATTATACTCATTACTTTTATTATTATTAATATAACATGCACTATTAGCCATATTTTACTATTATTACCGCTAGAAGTATAATAATTGTACTTGTTACTCCCGATAATATCAATATAACATGCATTATTACCCATATAATGCAGTTATTATCGCTAGAACTGTAATAATTATACTTATTACGTATATTATTATCAATATAACGTGCATTATTACCCATATTATGCAGTTATTATCGCTAGAACTGTAATAATTGTACTTATTACTTATATTATTATCAATATAACATGCATTATTACCCATATAATGCAGTTATTATCGACAGAAGTATAATAACTATACTTATTACTTTTATTATTATCAATATAACATGCACTCTTAGTCATATTTTACTATTATTATATCTGGAACTATAATAATTATACTTATTACTCCCGATATTATCAATATAACATGCATTCTTACCCATATAATGCAGTTATTATCGCTAGAACTGTAACAATTATACTTATTACTTACATTATGAGCAATATAACGTGCATTATTACCCATATTCTGCAGTTATTATGGCTAGGACTGTAATAATTATACTTATTACTTATATTATTATCAATATGACATGCACTATTACCCATATAATGCAGTTATTATCGACAGCAGTATAATAAATATACTTATTACTTTTATTATTATCAGTATAACATGCACTATTAGCCATATTTTACTTTTATTATCGCTAGAACTATAATAATTATACTTATTACTCCCGATATTATCAATATAACATGCATTATTACGCATATAATGCAGTTATTATCGCTAGAACTGTAATAATTATACTTATTACTTATAATATTATCAATATAACATGCATTATAACCCATATAATGCAGTTATTATCCACAGAAGTATAATAAATATACTTATTACTTTTATTATTATCAATATAACATGCATTATTACCCATATAATGCAGTTACTATCGCTAGAACTGTAATAATTATACTTATTACTTATATTATTAGCAATATAACGTGCATTGTTACCCATATTATGAAGTTATTATCGCTAGAACTGTAATAATTATACTTATTACTTATATTATTATCAATATAACATGCACTATTACCCATATAATGCAGTTATTATCGACAGAAGTATAATAAATATACTTATTACTTTTATTATTATCAACATAACAGGCACTCTTATCCATATTTTACTAGTATTATTGCTAGAACTGTAATATTTATACCTACTACTTATATTATTATCAATATAACATCCATTATTACCCATATAATGCAGTTATTATAGCTAGAACTGTAATAAATATATTTATTACTTACATTATTATCAATATAACATGCATTATTACCCATATAATGCAGTTATTATCGCTAGAACTATAATAAATATACGTATTACTTTTATTATCATCATTATAACATGCATTATTACCCATATTATGCAGTTATTATCGATAGAACTGGAATAAATATACTTATTACTTTTATTGTTATCAATATAACATGCACTATTAGCCATATTTTACTATTATTATCGCTAGAAGTATAATAATTGTACTTGTTACTCCCGATAATATCAATATAACATGCATTATTACCCATATAATGCAGTTATTATCGCTAGAACTGTAATAATTATACTTATTACTTATATTATTATCAATATAACATGCATTATTACCCTTATTATGCAGTTATTATCGCTAGAACTGTAATAATTGTACTAATTACTTATATTATTATCAATATAACATGCATTATTACCCATATAATGCTGTTATTATCGACAGAAGTATAATAAATATATTTATTCCTTTTATTATTATCAATACAACAGGCACTCTTAGCCATATTTAACTAGTATTATCGCTATGACTGTAATAATTATACTTATTACTCCCGATATTATCAATATAACATGCATTATTACGCATATAATGCAGTTATTATCGCTAAAACTGTAATAATTATACTTATTACTTATATTATTATCAATATAACATGCATTATTACCCATATAATGCAGTTATTATCGACAGAAGTATAATAAATATACTTACTACTTTTATTATTATCAATATAACATGCATTATTACCCATATAATGCAGTTATTATCGCTAGAACTGTAATAATTATACTTATTACTTATAATATTAGCAATATAACGTGCATTGATACCCATATTATGCAGTTATTATCGATAGAACTATAATAAATATACTTATTACTTTTATTATTATCAATATAACCTGCATTATTACCCATATAATGCAGTTATTATCGACAGAAGTATAATAAATATACTTATTACTTTTATTATTATCAATATAACAGGCACTCTTAGCCATATTTTACTAGTATTATCGCTAGGACTGTAATAATTATACTTATTACTCCCGATATTATCAATATAATATGCATTATTACGCATATAATGCAGTTATTATAGCTAGAACTGTAATAAATATACTCATTACTTTTATTGTTATCAATATAACATGCACTATTAGCCATATTTTACTATTATTATCACTAGAAGTATAATAATTGTACTTGTTACTCCCGATAATATCAATATAACATGCATTATTACCCATATAATGCAGTTATTATCGCTAGAACTGTAATAATTATACTCATTACTTATATTATTACCAACATAACATGCATTATTACCCATATAATGCAGTTATTATCGCTAGAACTGTAATAATTATACTTATTACTTATATTATTATCAATATAACGTGCATTATTACCCATATTATGCAGCTGTTATCGCTAGAACTGTAATAAATATACGTATTACTTTTATTATCATCAATATAACATGCATTATTACCCATATTATGCAGTTATTATCGATAGAACTGTAATAAATATACTTATTACTTTTATTGTTATCAATATAACATGCACTATTAGCCATATTTTACTATTATTACCGCTAGAAGTATAATAATTGTACTTGTTACTCCCGATAATATCAATATAACATGCATTATTACCCATATAATGCAGTTATTATCGCTAGAACTGTAATAATTATACTTGTTACTTATGTTATTATCAATATAACATGCATTATTACCCTTATTATACAGTTATTATCGCTAGAACTGTAATAATTATACGTATTACTTATACTATTAGTAATATAACGTGCATTATTATCCATATTATGCAGTTATTATCGCTAGAACTGTAATAATTATACTCATTACTTATATTATTACCAACATAACATGCATTATTACCCATATAATGCAGTTATTATCGCTAGAACTGTAATAATTATACTTATTACTTATATTATTATCAATATAACGTGCATTATTACCCATATTATGCAGTTATTATCGACAGAAGTATAATAAATATACTTATTACTTTTATTATTATCAATATAACATGCATTACTACCCATATTATGCAGTTATTATCGATAGAACTGTAATAAATATACGTACTACTTTCATTATCATCAATATAACATGCATTATTACCCATATAATGCAGTTATTATCGACAGAAGTATAATAAATATACTTATTACTTTTATTATTATCAATATAACAGGCACTCTTAGCCATATTTTACTAGTATTATCGCTAGGACTGTAATAATTATACTTATTACTCCCGATATTATCAATATAACATCCATTATTACCCATATAATGCAGTTATTATAGCTAGAACTGTAATAAATATACTTATTACTTATATTATTATCAATATAACATGCACTATTACCCATATAATGCAGTTATTATCGCTAGAACTGTAATAAATATACTTATTACTTATATTATTATCAATATAACATGCACTATTACCCATATAATGCAGTTATTATCGCTAGAACTGTAATAAATATACTTATTACTTTTATTATTATCAATATAACATGCACTATTACTCATATACTGCAGTTATTATCGACAGAAGTATAATAAATATACTTATTACTTTTATTATTATCAATATAACAGGCACTCTTAGCCATATTTTACTAGTATTATCGCTAGGACTGTAATAATTATACTTATTACTCCCGATATTATCAATATAACATCCATTATTACCCATATAATGCAGTTATTATAGCTAGAACTGTAATAAATATACTTATTGCTTACATTATTATCAATATAACATGCATTATTACCCATATAATGCAGTTATTATCGACAGAAGTATAATAAATATACTTACTACTTTTATTATTATCAATATAACATGCATTATTACCCATATAATGCAGTTATTATCGCCAGAACTGTAATAATTATACTTATTACTTATATTATTATCAATATAACGTGCATTATTACCCATATTATGCAGTTATTATCGCTAGAACTGTAATAATTGTACTTATTACTTATATTATTATCAATATAACATGCATTATTACCCATATAATGCAGTTATTATCGACAGAAGTATAATAACTATACTTATTACTTTTATTATTATCAATATAACATGCACTCTTAGTCATATTTTACTATTATTATATCTGGAACTATAATAATTATACTTATTACTCCCGATATTATCAATATAACATGCATTCTTACCCATATAATGCAGTTATTATCGCTAGAACTGTAACAATTATACTTATTACTTACATTATTAGCAATATAACGTGCATTATTACCCATATTCTGCAGTTATTATGGCTAGGACTGTAATAATTATACTTATTACTTATATTATTATCAATATGACATGCACTATTACCCATATAATGCAGTTATTATCGACAGCAGTATAATAAATATACTTATTACTTTTATTATTATCAGTATAACATGCACTATTAGCCATATTTTACTTTTATTATCGCTAGAACTATAATAATTATACTTATTACTCCCGATATTATCAATATAACATGCATTATTACGCATATAATGCAGTTATTATCGCTAGAACTGTAATAATTATACTTATTACTTATAATATTATCAATATAACATGCATTATAACCCATATAATGCAGTTATTATCCACAGAAGTATAATAAATATACTTATTACTTTTATTATTATCAATATAACATGCATTATTACCCATATAATGCAGTTACTATCGCTAGAACTGTAATAATTATACTTATTACTTATATTGTTAGCAATATAACGTGCATTGTTACCCATATTATGCAGTTATTATCGCTAGAACTGTAATAATTATACTTATTACTTATATTATTATCAATATAACATGCACTATTACCCATATAATGCAGTTATTATCGACAGAAGTATAATAAATATACTTATTACTTTTATTATTATCAACATAACAGGCACTCTTAGCCATATTTTACTAGTATTATTGCTAGAACTGTAATATTTATACCTACTACTTATATTATTATCAATATAACATGCATTATTACCCATACTATGCAGTTATAATCGCTAGAACTATAATAAATATACTTAGTACTTTTATTATTATCAATATAACATGCATTATTACCCATATTATGCAGTTATTATCGCTAGAACTGTAATAATTATACGTATTACTTATACTATTAGTAATATAACGTGCATTATTATCCATATTATGCAGTTATTATCGCTAGAAGTGTAATAATTATACTCATTACTTATATTATTACCAACATAACATGCATTATTACCCATATAATGCAGTTATTATCGCTAGAACTGTAATAATTATACTTACTACTTATATTATTATCAATATCACGTGCATTATTACCCATATTATGCAGTTATTATCGACAGAAGTATAATAAATATACTTATTACTTTTATTATTATCAATATAACATGCATTACTACCCATATTATGCAGTTATTATCGATAGAACTGTAATAAATATACGTACTACTTTCATTATCATCAATATAACATGCATTATTACCCATATAATGCAGTTATTATCGACAGAAGTATAATAAATATACTTATTACTTTTATTATTATCAGTATAACAGGCACTCTTCACCATATTTTACTAGTATTATCGCTAGAACTGTAATAATTATACTTATTACTCCCGATATTATCAATATAACATCCATTACTACCCATATTATGCAGTTATTATCGATAGAACTGTATTAAATATACTTTTTACTTTTATTATTGTCAATATAACATGCATTATTACCCATATTATGCAGTTATTATCGATAGAACTACAATAAATATACTTATTACTTTTATTATTATCAAAGTAACATGCACTATTACCCATATAATGCAGTTATTATCGCTAGAACTGTAATAATTATACTTATTACTTATATTATTACCAACATAACATGCATTATTACCCATATAATGCAGTTATTATCGCTAGAACTGTAATAATTGTACTTATTACTTATATTATTATCAATATAACATGCATTATTACCCATATAATGGAGTTATTATCGCTGGAACTGTAATAATTATACTCATTACTTATATTATTATCAATATAACATGCATTATTACCCATATTATGCAGTTATTATAGCTAGAACTGTAATAAATATACGTACTACTTTCATTATCATCAATATAACATGCATTATTACCCATATAATGCAGTTATTATCGACAGAAGTATAATAAATATACTTATTACTTTTATTATTATCAGTATAACAGGCACTCTTCACCATACTTTACTAGTATTATCGCTAGAACTGTAATAATTATACTTATTACTTATATTATTATCAATATAACATGCATTATTACCCATATAATGCAGTTATTATCGACAGAAGTATAATAAATATACTTATTACTTTTATTATTATCAATATAACAGGCACTCTTAGCCTTATTTTACTAGTATTATCGCTAGAACTGTAATAATTGTACTTATTACTCCCGATATTATCAATATGACATGCATTATTATCCATATAATGGAGTTATTATCGCTAGAACTGTAATAATTATACTTATTACTTATATTATTACCAACATATGCATTATGACCCATATAATGCAGTTATTATCGCTAGAACTGTAATAATTGTACTTATTACTTATATTATTATCAATATAACATGCATTATTACCCATATAATGGAGTTATTATCGCTAGAACTGTAATAATTATACTCATTACTTTTATTATTATTAATATAACATGCACTATTAGCCATATTTTACTATTATTACCGCTAGAAGTATAATAATTGTACTTGTTACTCCCGATAATATCAATATAACATGCATTATTACCCATATAATGCAGTTATTATCGCTAGAACTGTAATAATTATACTTATTACTTATATTATTATCAATATAACGTGCATTATTACCCATATTATGCAGTTATTATCGCTAGAACTGTAATAATTGTACTTATTACTTATATTATTATCAATATAACATGCATTATTACCCATATAATGCAGTTATTATCGACAGAAGTATAATAACTATACTTATTACTTTTATTATTATCAATATAACATGCACTCTTAGTCATATTTTACTATTATTATATCTGGAACTATAATAATTATACTTATTACTCCCGATATTATCAATATAACATGCATTCTTACCCATATAATGCAGTTATTATCGCTAGAACTGTAACAATTATACTTATTACTTACATTATGAGCAATATAACGTGCATTATTACCCATATTCTGCAGTTATTATGGCTAGGACTGTAATAATTATACTTATTACTTATATTATTATCAATATGACATGCACTATTACCCATATAATGCAGTTATTATCGACAGCAGTATAATAAATATACTTATTACTTTTATTATTATCAGTATAACATGCACTATTAGCCATATTTTACTTTTATTATCGCTAGAACTATAATAATTATACTTATTACTCCCGATATTATCAATATAACATGCATTATTACGCATATAATGCAGTTATTATCGCTAGAACTGTAATAATTATACTTATTACTTATAATATTATCAATATAACATGCATTATAACCCATATAATGCAGTTATTATCCACAGAAGTATAATAAATATACTTATTACTTTTATTATTATCAATATAACATGCATTATTACCCATATAATGCAGTTACTATCGCTAGAACTGTAATAATTATACTTATTACTTATATTATTAGCAATATAACGTGCATTGTTACCCATATTATGAAGTTATTATCGCTAGAACTGTAATAATTATACTTATTACTTATATTATTATCAATATAACATGCACTATTACCCATATAATGCAGTTATTATCGACAGAAGTATAATAAATATACTTATTACTTTTATTATTATCAACATAACAGGCACTCTTATCCATATTTTACTAGTATTATTGCTAGAACTGTAATATTTATACCTACTACTTATATTATTATCAATATAACATCCATTATTACCCATATAATGCAGTTATTATAGCTAGAACTGTAATAAATATACTTATTACTTACATTATTATCAATATAACATGCATTATTACCCATATAATGCAGTTATTATCGCTAGAACTATAATAAATATACGTATTACTTTTATTATCATCATTATAACATGCATTATTACCCATATTATGCAGTTATTATCGATAGAACTGGAATAAATATACTTATTACTTTTATTGTTATCAATATAACATGCACTATTAGCCATATTTTACTATTATTATCGCTAGAAGTATAATAATTGTACTTGTTACTCCCGATAATATCAATATAACATGCATTATTACCCATATAATGCAGTTATTATCGCTAGAACTGTAATAATTATACTTATTACTTATATTATTATCAATATAACATGCATTATTACCCTTATTATGCAGTTATTATCGCTAGAACTGTAATAATTGTACTAATTACTTATATTATTATCAATATAACATGCATTATTACCCATATAATGCTGTTATTATCGACAGAAGTATAATAAATATATTTATTCCTTTTATTATTATCAATACAACAGGCACTCTTAGCCATATTTAACTAGTATTATCGCTATGACTGTAATAATTATACTTATTACTCCCGATATTATCAATATAACATGCATTATTACGCATATAATGCAGTTATTATCGCTAAAACTGTAATAATTATACTTATTACTTATATTATTATCAATATAACATGCATTATTACCCATATAATGCAGTTATTATCGACAGAAGTGTAATAAATATACTTACTACTTTTATTATTATCAATATAACATGCATTATTACCCATATAATGCAGTTATTATCGCTAGAACTGTAATAATTATACTTATTACTTATAATATTAGCAATATAACGTGCATTGATACCCATATTATGCAGTTATTATCGATAGAACTATAATAAATATACTTATTACTTTTATTATTATCAATATAACCTGCATTATTACCCATATAATGCAGTTATTATCGACAGAAGTATAATAAATATACTTATTACTTTTATTATTATCAATATAACAGGCACTCTTAGCCATATTTTACTAGTATTATCGCTAGGACTGTAATAATTATACTTATTACTCCCGATATTATCAATATAATATGCATTATTACGCATATAATGCAGTTATTATAGCTAGAACTGTAATAAATATACTCATTACTTTTATTGTTATCAATATAACATGCACTATTAGCCATATTTTACTATTATTATCACTAGAAGTATAATAATTGTACTTGTTACTCCCGATAATATCAATATAACATGCATTATTACCCATATAATGCAGTTATTATCGCTAGAACTGTAATAATTATACTCATTACTTATATTATTACCAACATAACATGCATTATTACCCATATAATGCAGTTATTATCGCTAGAACTGTAATAATTATACTTATTACTTATATTATTATCAATATAACGTGCATTATTACCCATATTATGCAGCTGTTATCGCTAGAACTGTAATAAATATACGTATTACTTTTATTATCATCAATATAACATGCATTATTACCCATATTATGCAGTTATTATCGATAGAACTGTAATAAATATACTTATTACTTTTATTGTTATCAATATAACATGCACTATTAGCCATATTTTACTATTATTACCGCTAGAAGTATAATAATTGTACTTGTTACTCCCGATAATATCAATATAACATGCATTATTACCCATATAATGCAGTTATTATCGCTAGAACTGTAATAATTATACTTGTTACTTATGTTATTATCAATATAACATGCATTATTACCCTTATTATACAGTTATTATCGCTAGAACTGTAATAATTATACGTATTACTTATACTATTAGTAATATAACGTGCATTATTATCCATATTATGCAGTTATTATCGCTAGAACTGTAATAATTATACTCATTACTTATATTATTACCAACATAACATGCATTATTACCCATATAATGCAGTTATTATCGCTAGAACTGTAATAATTATACTTATTACTTATATTATTATCAATATAACGTGCATTATTACCCATATTATGCAGTTATTATCGACAGAAGTATAATAAATATACTTATTACTTTTATTATTATCAATATAACATGCATTACTACCCATATTATGCAGTTATTATCGATAGAACTGTAATAAATATACGTACTACTTTCATTATCATCAATATAACATGCATTATTACCCATATAATGCAGTTATTATCGACAGAAGTATAATAAATATACTTATTACTTTTATTATTATCAATATAACAGGCACTCTTAGCCATATTTTACTAGTATTATCGCTAGGACTGTAATAATTATACTTATTACTCCCGATATTATCAATATAACATCCATTATTACCCATATAATGCAGTTATTATAGCTAGAACTGTAATAAATATACTTATTACTTATATTATTATCAATATAACATGCACTATTACCCATATAATGCAGTTATTATCGCTAGAACTGTAATAAATATACTTATTACTTATATTATTATCAATATAACATGCACTATTACCCATATAATGCAGTTATTATCGCTAGAACTGTAATAAATATACTTATTACTTTTATTATTATCAATATAACATGCACTATTACTCATATACCGCAGTTATTATCGACAGAAGTATAATAAATATACTTATTACTTTTATTATTATCAATATAACAGGCACTCTTAGCCATATTTTACTAGTATTATCGCTAGGACTGTAATAATTATACTTATTACTCCCGATATTATCAATATAACATCCATTATTACCCATATAATGCAGTTATTATAGCTAGAACTGTAATAAATATACTTATTGCTTACATTATTATCAATATAACATGCATTATTACCCATATAATGCAGTTATTATCGACAGAAGTATAATAAATATACTTACTACTTTTATTATTATCAATATAACATGCATTATTACCCATATAATGCAGTTATTATCGCCAGAACTGTAATAATTATACTTATTACTTATATTATTATCAATATAACGTGCATTATTACCCATATTATGCAGTTATTATCGCTAGAACTGTAATAATTGTACTTATTACTTATATTATTATCAATATAACATGCATTATTACCCATATAATGCAGTTATTATCGACAGAAGTATAATAACTATACTTATTACTTTTATTATTATCAATATAACATGCACTCTTAGTCATATTTTACTATTATTATATCTGGAACTATAATAATTATACTTATTACTCCCGATATTATCAATATAACATGCATTCTTACCCATATAATGCAGTTATTATCGCTAGAACTGTAACAATTATACTTATTACTTACATTATTAGCAATATAACGTGCATTATTACCCATATTCTGCAGTTATTATGGCTAGGACTGTAATAATTATACTTATTACTTATATTATTATCAATATGACATGCACTATTACCCATATAATGCAGTTATTATCGACAGCAGTATAATAAATATACTTATTACTTTTATTATTATCAGTATAACATGCACTATTAGCCATATTTTACTTTTATTATCGCTAGAACTATAATAATTATACTTATTACTCCCGATATTATCAATATAACATGCATTATTACGCATATAATGCAGTTATTATCGCTAGAACTGTAATAATTATACTTATTACTTATAATATTATCAATATAACATGCATTATAACCCATATAATGCAGTTATTATCCACAGAAGTATAATAAATATACTTATTACTTTTATTATTATCAATATAACATGCATTATTACCCATATAATGCAGTTACTATCGCTAGAACTGTAATAATTATACTTATTACTTATATTGTTAGCAATATAACGTGCATTGTTACCCATATTATGCAGTTATTATCGCTAGAACTGTAATAATTATACTTATTACTTATATTATTATCAATATAACATGCACTATTACCCATATAATGCAGTTATTATCGACAGAAGTATAATAAATATACTTATTACTTTTATTATTATCAACATAACAGGCACTCTTAGCCATATTTTACTAGTATTATTGCTAGAACTGTAATATTTATACCTACTACTTATATTATTATCAATATAACATGCATTATTACCCATACTATGCAGTTATAATCGCTAGAACTATAATAAATATACTTAGTACTTTTATTATTATCAATATAACATGCATTATTACCCATATTATGCAGTTATTATCGCTAGAACTGTAATAATTATACGTATTACTTATACTATTAGTAATATAACGTGCATTATTATCCATATTATGCAGTTATTATCGCTAGAAGTGTAATAATTATACTCATTACTTATATTATTACCAACATAACATGCATTATTACCCATATAATGCAGTTATTATCGCTAGAACTGTAATAATTATACTTACTACTTATATTATTATCAATATCACGTGCATTATTACCCATATTATGCAGTTATTATCGACAGAAGTATAATAAATATACTTATTACTTTTATTATTATCAATATAACATGCATTACTACCCATATTATGCAGTTATTATCGATAGAACTGTAATAAATATACGTACTACTTTCATTATCATCAATATAACATGCATTATTACCCATATAATGCAGTTATTATCGACAGAAGTATAATAAATATACTTATTACTTTTATTATTATCAGTATAACAGGCACTCTTCACCATATTTTACTAGTATTATCGCTAGAACTGTAATAATTATACTTATTACTCCCGATATTATCAATATAACATCCATTACTACCCATATTATGCAGTTATTATCGATAGAACTGTATTAAATATACTTTTTACTTTTATTATTGTCAATATAACATGCATTATTACCCATATTATGCAGTTATTATCGATAGAACTACAATAAATATACTTATTACTTTTATTATTATCAAAGTAACATGCACTATTACCCATATAATGCAGTTATTATCGCTAGAACTGTAATAATTATACTTATTACTTATATTATTACCAACATAACATGCATTATTACCCATATAATGCAGTTATTATCGCTAGAACTGTAATAATTGTACTTATTACTTATATTATTATCAATATAACATGCATTATTACCCATATAATGGAGTTATTATCGCTGGAACTGTAATAATTATACTCATTACTTATATTATTATCAATATAACATGCATTATTACCCATATTATGCAGTTATTATAGCTAGAACTGTAATAAATATACGTACTACTTTCATTATCATCAATATAACATGCATTATTACCCATATAATGCAGTTATTATCGACAGAAGTATAATAAATATACTTATTACTTTTATTATTATCAGTATAACAGGCACTCTTCACCATACTTTACTAGTATTATCGCTAGAACTGTAATAATTATACTTATTACTTATATTATTATCAATATAACATGCATTATTACCCATATAATGCAGTTATTATCGACAGAAGTATAATAAATATACTTATTACTTTTATTATTATCAATATAACAGGCACTCTTAGCCTTATTTTACTAGTATTATCGCTAGAACTGTAATAATTGTACTTATTACTCCCGATATTATCAATATGACATGCATTATTATCCATATAATGGAGTTATTATCGCTAGAACTGTAATAATTATACTTATTACTTATATTATTACCAACATATGCATTATGACCCATATAATGCAGTTATTATCGCTAGAACTGTAATAATTGTACTTATTACTTATATTATTATCAATATAACATGCATTATTACCCATATAATGGAGTTATTATCGCTAGAACTGTAATAATTATACTCATTACTTTTATTATTATTAATATAACATGCACTATTAGCCATATTTTACTATTATTACCGCTAGAAGTATAATAATTGTACTTGTTACTCCCGATAATATCAATATAACATGCATTATTACCCATATAATGCAGTTATTATCGCTAGAACTGTAATAATTATACTTATTACGTATATTATTATCAATATAACGTGCATTATTACCCATATTATGCAGTTATTATCGCTAGAACTGTAATAATTGTACTTATTACTTATATTATTATCAATATAACATGCATTATTACCCATATAATGCAGTTATTATCGACAGAAGTATAATAACTATACTTATTACTTTTATTATTATCAATATAACATGCACTCTTAGTCATATTTTACTATTATTATATCTGGAACTATAATAATTATACTTATTACTCCCGATATTATCAATATAACATGCATTCTTACCCATATAATGCAGTTATTATCGCTAGAACTGTAACAATTATACTTATTACTTACATTATGAGCAATATAACGTGCATTATTACCCATATTCTGCAGTTATTATGGCTAGGACTGTAATAATTATACTTATTACTTATATTATTATCAATATGACATGCACTATTACCCATATAATGCAGTTATTATCGACAGCAGTATAATAAATATACTTATTACTTTTATTATTATCAGTATAACATGCACTATTAGCCATATTTTACTTTTATTATCGCTAGAACTATAATAATTATACTTATTACTCCCGATATTATCAATATAACATGCATTATTACGCATATAATGCAGTTATTATCGCTAGAACTGTAATAATTATACTTATTACTTATAATATTATCAATATAACATGCATTATAACCCATATAATGCAGTTATTATCCACAGAAGTATAATAAATATACTTATTACTTTTATTATTATCAATATAACATGCATTATTACCCATATAATGCAGTTACTATCGCTAGAACTGTAATAATTATACTTATTACTTATATTATTAGCAATATAACGTGCATTGTTACCCATATTATGAAGTTATTATCGCTAGAACTGTAATAATTATACTTATTACTTATATTATTATCAATATAACATGCACTATTACCCATATAATGCAGTTATTATCGACAGAAGTATAATAAATATACTTATTACTTTTATTATTATCAACATAACAGGCACTCTTATCCATATTTTACTAGTATTATTGCTAGAACTGTAATATTTATACCTACTACTTATATTATTATCAATATAACATCCATTATTACCCATATAATGCAGTTATTATAGCTAGAACTGTAATAAATATATTTATTACTTACATTATTATCAATATAACATGCATTATTACCCATATAATGCAGTTATTATCGCTAGAACTATAATAAATATACGTATTACTTTTATTATCATCATTATAACATGCATTATTACCCATATTATGCAGTTATTATCGATAGAACTGGAATAAATATACTTATTACTTTTATTGTTATCAATATAACATGCACTATTAGCCATATTTTACTATTATTATCGCTAGAAGTATAATAATTGTACTTGTTACTCCCGATAATATCAATATAACATGCATTATTACCCATATAATGCAGTTATTATCGCTAGAACTGTAATAATTATACTTATTACTTATATTATTATCAATATAACATGCATTATTACCCTTATTATGCAGTTATTATCGCTAGAACTGTAATAATTGTACTAATTACTTATATTATTATCAATATAACATGCATTATTACCCATATAATGCTGTTATTATCGACAGAAGTATAATAAATATATTTATTCCTTTTATTATTATCAATACAACAGGCACTCTTAGCCATATTTAACTAGTATTATCGCTATGACTGTAATAATTATACTTATTACTCCCGATATTATCAATATAACATGCATTATTACGCATATAATGCAGTTATTATCGCTAAAACTGTAATAATTATACTTATTACTTATATTATTATCAATATAACATGCATTATTACCCATATAATGCAGTTATTATCGACAGAAGTATAATAAATATACTTACTACTTTTATTATTATCAATATAACATGCATTATTACCCATATAATGCAGTTATTATCGCTAGAACTGTAATAATTATACTTATTACTTATAATATTAGCAATATAACGTGCATTGATACCCATATTATGCAGTTATTATCGATAGAACTATAATAAATATACTTATTACTTTTATTATTATCAATATAACCTGCATTATTACCCATATAATGCAGTTATTATCGACAGAAGTATAATAAATATACTTATTACTTTTATTATTATCAATATAACAGGCACTCTTAGCCATATTTTACTAGTATTATCGCTAGGACTGTAATAATTATACTTATTACTCCCGATATTATCAATATAATATGCATTATTACGCATATAATGCAGTTATTATAGCTAGAACTGTAATAAATATACTCATTACTTTTATTGTTATCAATATAACATGCACTATTAGCCATATTTTACTATTATTATCACTAGAAGTATAATAATTGTACTTGTTACTCCCGATAATATCAATATAACATGCATTATTACCCATATAATGCAGTTATTATCGCTAGAACTGTAATAATTATACTCATTACTTATATTATTACCAACATAACATGCATTATTACCCATATAATGCAGTTATTATCGCTAGAACTGTAATAATTATACTTATTACTTATATTATTATCAATATAACGTGCATTATTACCCATATTATGCAGCTGTTATCGCTAGAACTGTAATAAATATACGTATTACTTTTATTATCATCAATATAACATGCATTATTACCCATATTATGCAGTTATTATCGATAGAACTGTAATAAATATACTTATTACTTTTATTGTTATCAATATAACATGCACTATTAGCCATATTTTACTATTATTACCGCTAGAAGTATAATAATTGTACTTGTTACTCCCGATAATATCAATATAACATGCATTATTACCCATATAATGCAGTTATTATCGCTAGAACTGTAATAATTATACTTGTTACTTATGTTATTATCAATATAACATGCATTATTACCCTTATTATACAGTTATTATCGCTAGAACTGTAATAATTATACGTATTACTTATACTATTAGTAATATAACGTGCATTATTATCCATATTATGCAGTTATTATCGCTAGAACTGTAATAATTATACTCATTACTTATATTATTACCAACATAACATGCATTATTACCCATATAATGCAGTTATTATCGCTAGAACTGTAATAATTATACTTATTACTTATATTATTATCAATATAACGTGCATTATTACCCATATTATGCAGTTATTATCGACAGAAGTATAATAAATATACTTATTACTTTTATTATTATCAATATAACATGCATTACTACCCATATTATGCAGTTATTATCGATAGAACTGTAATAAATATACGTACTACTTTCATTATCATCAATATAACATGCATTATTACCCATATAATGCAGTTATTATCGACAGAAGTATAATAAATATACTTATTACTTTTATTATTATCAATATAACAGGCACTCTTAGCCATATTTTACTAGTATTATCGCTAGGACTGTAATAATTATACTTATTACTCCCGATATTATCAATATAACATCCATTATTACCCATATAATGCAGTTATTATAGCTAGAACTGTAATAAATATACTTATTACTTATATTATTATCAATATAACATGCACTATTACCCATATAATGCAGTTATTATCGCTAGAACTGTAATAAATATACTTATTACTTATATTATTATCAATATAACATGCACTATTACCCATATAATGCAGTTATTATCGCTAGAACTGTAATAAATATACTTATTACTTTTATTATTATCAATATAACATGCACTATTACTCATATACTGCAGTTATTATCGACAGAAGTATAATAAATATACTTATTACTTTTATTATTATCAATATAACAGGCACTCTTAGCCATATTTTACTAGTATTATCGCTAGGACTGTAATAATTATACTTATTACTCCCGATATTATCAATATAACATCCATTATTACCCATATAATGCAGTTATTATAGCTAGAACTGTAATAAATATACTTATTGCTTACATTATTATCAATATAACATGCATTATTACCCATATAATGCAGTTATTATCGACAGAAGTATAATAAATATACTTACTACTTTTATTATTATCAATATAACATGCATTATTACCCATATAATGCAGTTATTATCGCCAGAACTGTAATAATTATACTTATTACTTATATTATTATCAATATAACGTGCATTATTACCCATATTATGCAGTTATTATCGCTAGAACTGTAATAATTGTACTTATTACTTATATTATTATCAATATAACATGCATTATTACCCATATAATGCAGTTATTATCGACAGAAGTATAATAACTATACTTATTACTTTTATTATTATCAATATAACATGCACTCTTAGTCATATTTTACTATTATTATATCTGGAACTATAATAATTATACTTATTACTCCCGATATTATCAATATAACATGCATTCTTACCCATATAATGCAGTTATTATCGCTAGAACTGTAACAATTATACTTATTACTTACATTATTAGCAATATAACGTGCATTATTACCCATATTCTGCAGTTATTATGGCTAGGACTGTAATAATTATACTTATTACTTATATTATTATCAATATGACATGCACTATTACCCATATAATGCAGTTATTATCGACAGCAGTATAATAAATATACTTATTACTTTTATTATTATCAGTATAACATGCACTATTAGCCATATTTTACTTTTATTATCGCTAGAACTATAATAATTATACTTATTACTCCCGATATTATCAATATAACATGCATTATTACGCATATAATGCAGTTATTATCGCTAGAACTGTAATAATTATACTTATTACTTATAATATTATCAATATAACATGCATTATAACCCATATAATGCAGTTATTATCCACAGAAGTATAATAAATATACTTATTACTTTTATTATTATCAATATAACATGCATTATTACCCATATAATGCAGTTACTATCGCTAGAACTGTAATAATTATACTTATTACTTATATTGTTAGCAATATAACGTGCATTGTTACCCATATTATGCAGTTATTATCGCTAGAACTGTAATAATTATACTTATTACTTATATTATTATCAATATAACATGCACTATTACCCATATAATGCAGTTATTATCGACAGAAGTATAATAAATATACTTATTACTTTTATTATTATCAACATAACAGGCACTCTTAGCCATATTTTACTAGTATTATTGCTAGAACTGTAATATTTATACCTACTACTTATATTATTATCAATATAACATGCATTATTACCCATACTATGCAGTTATAATCGCTAGAACTATAATAAATATACTTAGTACTTTTATTATTATCAATATAACATGCATTATTACCCATATTATGCAGTTATTATCGCTAGAACTGTAATAATTATACGTATTACTTATACTATTAGTAATATAACGTGCATTATTATCCATATTATGCAGTTATTATCGCTAGAAGTGTAATAATTATACTCATTACTTATATTATTACCAACATAACATGCATTATTACCCATATAATGCAGTTATTATCGCTAGAACTGTAATAATTATACTTACTACTTATATTATTATCAATATCACGTGCATTATTACCCATATTATGCAGTTATTATCGACAGAAGTATAATAAATATACTTATTACTTTTATTATTATCAATATAACATGCATTACTACCCATATTATGCAGTTATTATCGATAGAACTGTAATAAATATACGTACTACTTTCATTATCATCAATATAACATGCATTATTACCCATATAATGCAGTTATTATCGACAGAAGTATAATAAATATACTTATTACTTTTATTATTATCAGTATAACAGGCACTCTTCACCATATTTTACTAGTATTATCGCTAGAACTGTAATAATTATACTTATTACTCCCGATATTATCAATATAACATCCATTACTACCCATATTATGCAGTTATTATCGATAGAACTGTATTAAATATACTTTTTACTTTTATTATTGTCAATATAACATGCATTATTACCCATATTATGCAGTTATTATCGATAGAACTACAATAAATATACTTATTACTTTTATTATTATCAAAGTAACATGCACTATTACCCATATAATGCAGTTATTATCGCTAGAACTGTAATAATTATACTTATTACTTATATTATTACCAACATAACATGCATTATTACCCATATAATGCAGTTATTATCGCTAGAACTGTAATAATTGTACTTATTACTTATATTATTATCAATATAACATGCATTATTACCCATATAATGGAGTTATTATCGCTGGAACTGTAATAATTATACTCATTACTTATATTATTATCAATATAACATGCATTATTACCCATATTATGCAGTTATTATAGCTAGAACTATAATAAATATACGTATTACTTTTTTTGTCATCAATACAACATGCATTATTACGCATATAATGCAGTTATTATCGACAGAAGTATAATAAATATACTTATTACTTTTATTATTATCAGTATAACAGGCACTCTTCACCATACTTTACTAGTATTATCGCTAGAACTGTAATAATTATACTTATTACTTATATTATTATCAATATAACATGCATTATTACCCATATAATGCAGTTATTATCGACAGAAGTATAATAAATATACTTATTACTTTTATTATTATCAATATGACATGCACTATTACCCATATAATGCAGTTATTATCGACAGCAGTATAATAAATATACTTATTACTTTTATTATTATCAGTATAACATGCACTCTTAGCCTTATTTTACTAGTATTATCGCTAGAACTGTAATAATTGTACTTATTACTCCCGATATTATCAATATGACATGCATTATTATCCATATAATGGAGTTATTATCGCTAGAACTGTAATAATTATACTTATTACTTATATTATTACCAACATATGCATTATGACCCATATAATGCAGTTATTATCGCTAGAACTGTAATAATTGTACTTATTACTTATATTATTATCAATATAACATGCATTATTACCCATATAATGGAGTTATTATCGCTAGAACTGTAATAATTATACTCATTACTTTTATTATTATTAATATAACATGCACTATTAGCCATATTTTACTATTATTACCGCTAGAAGTATAATAATTGTACTTGTTACTCCCGATAATATCAATATAACATGCATTATTACCCATATAATGCAGTTATTATCGCTAGAACTGTAATAATTATACTTATTACTTATATTATTATCAATATAACGTGCATTATTACCCATATTATGCAGTTATTATCGCTAGAACTGTAATAATTGTACTTATTACTTATATTATTATCAATATAACATGCATTATTACCCATATAATGCAGTTATTATCGACAGAAGTATAATAACTATACTTATTACTTTTATTATTATCAATATAACATGCACTCTTAGTCATATTTTACTATTATTATATCTGGAACTATAATAATTATACTTATTACTCCCGATATTATCAATATAACATGCATTCTTACCCATATAATGCAGTTATTATCGCTAGAACTGTAATAATTGTACTTATTACTTATATTATTATCAATATAACATGCATTATTACCCATATAATGGAGTTATTATCGCTAGAACTGTAATAATTATACTCATTACTTTTATTATTATTAATATAACATGCACTATTAGCCATATTTTACTATTATTACCGCTAGAAGTATAATAATTGTACTTGTTACTCCCGATAATATCAATATAACATGCATTATTACCCATATAATGCAGTTATTATCGCTAGAACTGTAATAATTATACTTATTACTTATATTATTATCAATATAACATGCACTATTACCCATATAATGCAGTTATTATCGACAGAAGTATAATAAATATACTTATTACTTTTATTATTATCAACATAACAGGCACTCTTATCCATATTTTACTAGTATTATTGCTAGAACTGTAATATTTATACCTACTACTTATATTATTATCAATATAACATGCATTATTACCCATACTATGCAGTTATAATCGCTAGAACTATAATAAATATACTTAGTACTTTTATTATCATCAATATAACATGCATTATTACCCATATTATGCAGTTGTTATCGCTAGAACTGTAATAAATATACTTATTACCATTATTATTATCAATATAACATGCATTATTACACATATAATGCAGTTATTATCGCTAGAACTGTAATAATTATACTTATTACTTATATTATTATCAATATAACGTGCATTATTACCCATATTATGCAGTTATTATCGCTAGAACTGTAATAAATATACTTATTACTTTTATTATTATCAATATAACATGCACTATTACTCATATAATGCAGTTATTATCGACAGAAGTATAATAAATATACTTATTACTTTTATTATTATCAATATAACAGGCACTCTTAGCCATATTTTACTAGTATTATCGCTATGACTGTAATAATTATACTTATTACTCCCGATATTATCAATATAACATGCATTATTACGCATATAATGCAGTTATTATCGCTAGAACTGTAATAATTATACTTATTACTTATATTATTATCAATATAACATGCATTATTACCAATATAATGCAGTTATTATCGACAGAAGTATAATAAATATACTTACTTCTTTTATTATTATCAATATAACATGCATTATTACCCATATAATGCAGTTATTATCGCTAGAACTGTAATAATTATACTTATTACTTATAATATTAGCAATATAACATGCATTATTACCCATATAATGCAGTTACTATCGCTAGAACTATAATAAATATACGTATTACTTTTATTATCATCAATATAACATGCATTATTACCCATATTATGCAGTTATTATCGATAGAACTGGAATAAATATACTTATTACTTTTATTGTTATCAATATAACATGCACTATTAGCCATATTTTACTATTCTTATCGCTAGAAGTATAATAATTGTACTTGTTACTCCCGATAATATCAATATAACATGCATTATTACCCATATAATGCAGTTATTATCGCTAGGACTGTAATAATTATACTTATTACTTATATTATTATCAATGTAACATGCATTATTACCCTTATTATGCAGTTATTATCGCTAGAACTGTAATAATTATACTTATTACTTATATTATTATCAATATAACGTGCATTATTACCCATATTATGCAGTTGTTATCGCTAGAACTGTAATAAATATACTTATTACCATTATTATTATCAATATAACATGCATTATTACACATATAATGCAGTTATTATCGCTAGAACTGTAATATTTATACTTATTACTTATATTATTATCAATATAACATGCATTATTACCCATATAGTGGAGTTATTATCGCTAGAACTGTAATAATTATACTTATTACTCCCGATATTATCAATATCACATGCATTATTACCCATGTTATGCAGTTATTATCGCTAGAACTATAATAAATATACGTATTACTTTAATTGTCAGCAATATAACATGCATTCTTACCCATATTATGCAGTTATTATCGATAGAACTGTAATAAATATACTTATTACTTATATTATTATCAATATAACATGCATTATTACCCATATAATGGAGTTATTATCGTTAGAACTGTAATAATTATACACATTACTTATATTATTATCAATATAACATGCATTATTACCCATATAATGGAGTTATTATGGCTAGAACTGTAATAATTATACTTGTTACTTATATTATTATCAATATAACGTGCATTATTACCCATATTATGCAGTTATTATCGCTAGAACTGTAATAAATATACTTATTACTTTTATTATTATCAATATAACATGCACTATTACTCATATAATGCAGTTATTATCGACAGAAGTATAATAAATATACTTATTACTTTTATTATTATCAATATAACAGGCACTCTTAGCCATATTTTACTAGTATTATCGCTAGGACTGTAATAATTATACTTATTACTCCCGATACTATCAATATAACATCCATTATTACCCATATAATGCAGTTATTATAGCTAGAACTGTAATAAATATACTTATTACTTACATTATTATCAATATAACATGCATTATTACCCATATAATGCAGTTATTATCGCTAGAACTATAATAAATATACGTATTACTTTTATTATCATCATTATAACATGCATTATTACCCATATTATGCAGTTATTATCGATAGAACTGGAATAAATATACTTATTACTTTTATTGTTATCAATATAACATGCACTATTAGCCATATTTTACTATTATTATCGCTAGAAGTATAATAATTGTACTTGTTACTCCCGATAATATCAATATAACATGCATTATTACCCATATAATGCAGTTATTATCGCTAGAACTGTAATAATTATACTTATTACTTATATTATTATCAATATAACATGCATTATTACCCTTATTATGCAGTTATTATCGCTAGAACTGTAATAATTGTACTAATTACTTATATTATTATCAATATAACATGCATTATTACCCATATAATGCTGTTATTATCGACAGAAGTATAATAAATATATTTATTCCTTTTATTATTATCAATACAACAGGCACTCTTAGCCATATTTAACTAGTATTATCGCTATGACTGTAATAATTATACTTATTACTCCCGATATTATCAATATAACATGCATTATTACGCATATAATGCAGTTATTATCGCTAGAACTATAATAAATATACGTATTACTTTTATTATCATCATTATAACATGCATTATTACCCATATTATGCAGTTATTATCGATAGAACTGGAATAAATATACTTATTACTTTTATTGTTATCAATATAACATGCACTATTAGCCATATTTTACTATTATTATCGCTAGAAGTATAATAATTGTACTTGTTACTCCCGATAATATCAATATAACATGCATTATTACCCATATAATGCAGTTATTATCGCTAGAACTGTAATAATTATACTTATTACTTATATTATTATCAATATAACATGCATTATTACCCTTATTATGCAGTTATTATCGCTAGAACTGTAATAATTGTACTAATTACTTATATTATTATCAATATAACATGCATTATTACCCATATAATGCTGTTATTATCGACAGAAGTATAATAAATATATTTATTCCTTTTATTATTATCAATACAACAGGCACTCTTAGCCATATTTAACTAGTATTATCGCTATGACTGTAATAATTATACTTATTACTCCCGATATTATCAATATAACATGCATTATTACGCATATAATGCAGTTATTATCGCTAAAACTGTAATAATTATACTTATTACTTATATTATTATCAATATAACATGCATTATTACCCATATAATGCAGTTATTATCGACAGAAGTATAATAAATATACTTACTACTTTTATTATTATCAATATAACATGCATTATTACCCATATAATGCAGTTATTATCGCTAGAACTGTAATAATTATACTTATTACTTATAATATTAGCAATATAACGTGCATTGATACCCATATTATGCAGTTATTATCGATAGAACTATAATAAATATACTTATTACTTTTATTATTATCAATATAACATGCATTATTACCCATATAATGCAGTTATTATCGACAGAAGTATAATAAATATACTTATTACTTTTATTATTATCAATATAACAGGCACTCTTAGCCATATTTTACGAGTATTATCGCTAGGACTGTAATAATTATACTTATTACTCCCGATATTATCAATATAATATGCATTATTACGCATATAATGCAGTTATTATAGCTAGAACTGTAATAAATATACTCATTACTTTTATTGTTATCAATATAACATGCACTATTAGCCATATTTTACTATTATTATCACTAGAAGTATAATAATTGTACTTGTTACTCCCGATAATATCAATATAACATGCATTATTACCCATATAATGCAGTTATTATCGCTAGAACTGTAATAATTATACTCATTACTTATATTATTACCAACATAACATGCATTATTACCCATATAATGCAGTTATTATCGCTAGAACTGTAATAATTATACTTATTACTTATATTATTATCAATATAACGTGCATTATTACCCATATTATGCAGCTGTTATCGCTAGAACTGTAATAAATATACGTATTACTTTTATTATCATCAATATAACATGCATTATTACCCATATTATGCAGTTATTATCGATAGAACTGTAATAAATATACTTATTACTTTTATTGTTATCAATATAACATGCACTATTAGCCATATTTTACTATTATTACCGCTAGAAGTATAATAATTGTACTTGTTACTCCCGATAATATCAATATAACATGCATTATTACCCATATAATGCAGTTATTATCGCTAGAACTGTAATAATTATACTTGTTACTTATGTTATTATCAATATAACATGCATTATTACCCTTATTATACAGTTATTATCGCTAGAACTGTAATAATTATACGTATTACTTATACTATTAGTAATATAACGTGCATTATTATCCATATTATGCAGTTATTATCGCTAGAACTGTAATAATTATACTCATTACTTATATTATTACCAACATAACATGCATTATTACCCATATAATGCAGTTATTATCGCTAGAACTGTAATAATTATACTTATTACTTATATTATTATCAATATAACGTGCATTATTACCCATATTATGCAGTTATTATCGACAGAAGTATAATAAATATACTTATTACTTTTATTATTATCAATATAACATGCATTACTACCCATATTATGCAGTTATTATCGATAGAACTGTAATAAATATACGTACTACTTTCATTATCATCAATATAACATGCATTATTACCCATATAATGCAGTTATTATCGACAGAAGTATAATAAATATACTTATTACTTTTATTATTATCAATATAACAGGCACTCTTAGCCATATTTTACTAGTATTATCGCTAGGACTGTAATAATTATACTTATTACTCCCGATATTATCAATATAACATCCATTATTACCCATATAATGCAGTTATTATAGCTAGAACTGTAATAAATATACTTATTACTTATATTATTATCAATATAACATGCACTATTACCCATATAATGCAGTTATTATCGCTAGAACTGTAATAAATATACTTATTACTTATATTATTATCAATATAACATGCACTATTACCCATATAATGCAGTTATTATCGCTAGAACTGTAATAAATATACTTATTACTTTTATTATTATCAATATAACATGCACTATTACTCATATACTGCAGTTATTATCGACAGAAGTATAATAAATATACTTATTACTTTTATTATTATCAATATAACAGGCACTCTTAGCCATATTTTACTAGTATTATCGCTAGGACTGTAATAATTATACTTATTACTCCCGATATTATCAATATAACATCCATTATTACCCATATAATGCAGTTATTATAGCTAGAACTGTAATAAATATACTTATTGCTTACATTATTATCAATATAACATGCATTATTACCCATATAATGCAGTTATTATCGACAGAAGTATAATAAATATACTTACTACTTTTATTATTATCAATATAACATGCATTATTACCCATATAATGCAGTTATTATCGCCAGAACTGTAATAATTATACTTATTACTTATAATATTAGCAATATAACGTGCATTGATACCCATATTATGCAGTTATTATCGATAGAACTATAATAAATATACTTATTACTTTTATTATTATCAATATAACATGCATTATTACCCATATAATGCAGTTATTATCGACAGAAGTATAATAAATATACTTATTACTTTTATTATTATCAATATAACAGGCACTCTTAGCCATATTTTACTAGTATTATCGCTAGGACTGTAATAATTATACTTATTACTCCCGATATTATCAATATAATATGCATTATTGCGCATATAATGCAGTTATTATAGCTAGAACTGTAATAAATATACTTATTACTTTTATTGTTATCAATATAACATGCACTATTAGCCATATTTTACTATTATTATCGCTAGAAGTATAATAATTGTACTTGTTACTCCCGATAATATCAATATAACATGCATTATTACCCATATAATGCAGTTATTATCGATAGAACTGTAATAATTATACTTATTACTTATATTATTATCAATATAACATGCATTATTACAATTATTATGCAGTTATTATCGCTAGAACTGTAATAATTGTACTAATTACTTATATTATTATCAATATAACATGCATTATTACCCATATAATGCTGTTATTATCGACAGAAGTATAATAAATATATTTATTCCTTTTATTATTATCAATACAGCAGGCACTCTTAGCCATATTTAACTAGTATTATCGCTATGACTGTAATAATTATACTTATTACTCCCGATATTATCAATATAACATGCATTATTACGCATATAATGCAGTTATTATCGCTAGAACTGTAATAATTATACTTATTACTTATATTATTATCAATATAACATGCATTATTACCCATATAATGCAGTTATTATCGACAGAAGTATAATAAATATACTTATTACTTTTATTATTATCAATATAACAGGCACTCTTAGCCATATTTTACTAGTATTATCGCTAGGACTGTAATAATTATACTTATTACTCCCGATATTATCAATATAATATGCATTATTGCGCATATAATGCAGTTATTATAGCTAGAACTGTAATAAATATACTTATTACTTTTATTGTTATCAATATAACATGCACTATTAGCCATATTTTACTATTATTATCGCTAGAAGTATAATAATTGTACTTGTTACTCCCGATAATATCAATATAACATGCATTATTACCCATATAATGCAGTTATTATCGACAGAAGTATAACAAATATAGTTATTACTTTTATTATTATTAATATAACATGCACTGTTAGCCATATTTTACTAGTATTATCGCTAGAACTGTAATAATTATACTTATTATTCCCAATATTACCAACATAACATGCATTATTACCCATATAATGCAGTTATTATCGCTAGAGCTGTAATAATTATACTTATTACTTATATTATTATCAATATAACGTGCATTATTACCCATATTATGCAGTTATTATCGCTAGAACTGTAATAAATATACTTATTACTTTTATTATTATCAATATAACATGCACTATTACTCATATAATGCAGTTATTATCGACAGAAGTATAATAAATATACTTATTACTTTTATTATTATCAATATAACAGGCACTCTTAGCCATATTTTACTAGTATTATCGCTAGGACTGTAATAATTATACTTATTACTCCCGATATTATCAATATAACATCCATTATTACCCATATAATGCAGTTATTATAGCTAGAACTGTAATAAATATACTTATTACTTATATTATTATCAATATGACATGCATTATTACCCATATAATGCAGTTATTATCGCTAGAACTATAATAAATATACGTATTACTTTTATTATCATCAATATAACATGCATTATTACCCATATTATGCAGTTATTATCGATAGATCTGTAATAAATATACTTATTACTTTTATTGTTATCAATATAACATGCACTATTAGCCATATTTTACTATTATTACCGCTAGAAGTATAATAATTGTACTTGTTACTCCCGATAATATCAATATAACATGCATTATTACCCATATAATGCAGTTATTATCGCTAGAACTGTAATAACTATACTTGTTACTTATATTATTATCAATATAACATGCATTATTACCCTTATTATACAGTTATTATCGCTAGAACTGTAATAATTATACGTATTACTTATACTATTAGTAATATAACGTGCATTATTATCCATATTATGCAGTTATTATCGCTAGAACTGTAATAATTGTACTAATTACTTATATTATTATCAATATAACATGCATTATTACCCATATAATGCTGTTATTAACGACAGAAGTATAATAAATATATTTATTCCTTTTATTATTATCAATACAACAGGCACTCTTAGCCGTATTTAACTAGTATTATCGCTATGACTGTAATAATTATACTTATTACTCCCGATATTATCAATATAATATGCATTATTGCGCATATAATGCAGTTATTATAGCTAGAACTGTAATAAATATACTTATTACTTTTATTGTTATCAATATAACATGCACTATTAGCCATATTTTACTATTATTATCGCTAGAAGTATAATAATTGTACTTGTTACTCCCGATAATATCAATATAACATGCATTATTACCCATATAATGCAGTTATTATCGATAGAACTGTAATAATTATACTTATTACTTATATTATTATCAATATAACATGCATTATTACAATTATTATGCAGTTATTATCGCTAGAACTGTAATAATTGTACTAATTACTTATATTATTATCAATATAACATGCATTATTACCCATATAATGCTGTTATTATCGACAGAAGTATAATAAATATATTTATTCCTTTTATTATTATCAATACAGCAGGCACTCTTAGCCATATTTAACTAGTATTATCGCTATGACTGTAATAATTATACTTATTACTCCCGATATTATCAATATAACATGCATTATTACGCATATAATGCAGTTATTATCGCTAGAACTGTAATAATTATACTTATTACTTATATTATTATCAATATAACATGCATTATTACCCATATAATGCAGTTATTATCGACAGAAGTATAATAAATATACTTATTACTTTTATTATTATCAATATAACAGGCACTCTTAGCCATATTTTACTAGTATTATCGCTAGGACTGTAATAATTATACTTATTACTCCCGATATTATCAATATAATATGCATTATTGCGCATATAATGCAGTTATTATAGCTAGAACTGTAATAAATATACTTATTACTTTTATTGTTATCAATATAACATGCACTATTAGCCATATTTTACTATTATTATCGCTAGAAGTATAATAATTGTACTTGTTACTCCCGATAATATCAATATAACATGCATTATTACCCATATAATGCAGTTATTATCGACAGAAGTATAACAAATATAGTTATTACTTTTATTATTATTAATATAACATGCACTGTTAGCCATATTTTACTAGTATTATCGCTAGAACTGTAATAATTATACTTATTATTCCCAATATTACCAACATAACATGCATTATTACCCATATAATGCAGTTATTATCGCTAGAGCTGTAATAATTATACTTATTACTTATATTATTATCAATATAACGTGCATTATTACCCATATTATGCAGTTATTATCGCTAGAACTGTAATAAATATACTTATTACTTTTATTATTATCAATATAACATGCACTATTACTCATATAATGCAGTTATTATCGACAGAAGTATAATAAATATACTTATTACTTTTATTATTATCAATATAACAGGCACTCTTAGCCATATTTTACTAGTATTATCGCTAGGACTGTAATAATTATACTTATTACTCCCGATATTATCAATATAACATCCATTATTACCCATATAATGCAGTTATTATAGCTAGAACTGTAATAAATATACTTATTACTTATATTATTATCAATATGACATGCATTATTACCCATATAATGCAGTTATTATCGCTAGAACTATAATAAATATACGTATTACTTTTATTATCATCAATATAACATGCATTATTACCCATATTATGCAGTTATTATCGATAGATCTGTAATAAATATACTTATTACTTTTATTGTTATCAATATAACATGCACTATTAGCCATATTTTACTATTATTACCGCTAGAAGTATAATAATTGTACTTGTTACTCCCGATAATATCAATATAACATGCATTATTACCCATATAATGCAGTTATTATCGCTAGAACTGTAATAACTATACTTGTTACTTATATTATTATCAATATAACATGCATTATTACCCTTATTATACAGTTATTATCGCTAGAACTGTAATAATTATACGTATTACTTATACTATTAGTAATATAACGTGCATTATTATCCATATTATGCAGTTATTATCGCTAGAACTGTAATAATTGTACTAATTACTTATATTATTATCAATATAACATGCATTATTACCCATATAATGCTGTTATTAACGACAGAAGTATAATAAATATATTTATTCCTTTTATTATTATCAATACAACAGGCACTCTTAGCCGTATTTAACTAGTATTATCGCTATGACTGTAATAATTATACTTATTACTCCCGATATTATCAATATAATATGCATTATTACGCATATAATGCAGTTATTATAGCTAGAACTGTAATAAATATACTTATTACTTTTATTGTTATCAATATAACATGCACTATTAGCCATATTTTACTATTATTATCGCTAGAAGTATAATAATTGTACTTGTTACTCCCGATAATATCAATATAACATGCATTATTACCCATATAATGCAGTTATTATCGCTAGAACTGTAATAATTATACTCATTACTTATATTATTACCAACATAACATGCATTATTACCCATATAATGCAGTTATTATCGATAGAACTGTAATAATTATACTTATTACTTATATAATTATCAATATAACGTGCATTATTACCCATATTATGCAGCTGTTATCGCTAGAACTGTAATAAATATACTTATTACCATTATTATTATCAATATAACATGCATTATTACCCATATTATGCAGTTATTATCGATAGAACTGTAATAATTATACTCATTACTTATATTATTATCAATATAACATGCATTATTAGCCATATTGCACTATTATTATCGCTAGAACTATAATAATTATACTTATTGCTCCCGATATTATCAATATGACATGCATTATTATCCATATAATGGAGTTATTATCGCTAGAACTGTAATAATTATACTTATTACTTATATTATTACCAACATAACATGCATTATTAACCATATAATGCAGTTACTATCGCTAGAACTGTAATAATTGTACTTATTACTTATATTATTATCAATATAACATGCATTTTTACCCATATAATGGAGTTATTATCGCTAGAACTGTAATAATTATACTCATTACTTATATTATTATCAATATAACATGCATTATTACCCATATTATGCAGTTATTATAGCTAGAACTATAATAAATATACGTATTACTTTTTTTGTCATCAATACAACATGCATTATTACGCATATAATGCAGTTATTATCGATAGAACTGTAATAATTATACTCATTACTTATATTATTACCAACATAACATGCATTATTACCCATATAATGCAGTTATTATCGCTAGAACTGTAATAATTATACTTATTACTTATATTATTATCAATATAACGTGCATTATTACCCATATTATGCAGTTATTATCGACAGAAGTATAATAAATATACTTATTACTTTTATTATTATCAATATAACATGCATTACTACCCATATTATGCAGTTATTATCGATAGAACTGTAATAAATATACGTACTACTTTCATTATCATCAATATAACATGCATTATTACCCATATAATGCAGTTATTATCGACAGAAGTATAATAAATATACTTATTACTTTTATTATTATCAGTATAACAGGCACTCTTCACCATATTTTACTAGTATTATCGCTAGAACTATAATTAATATACGTATTACTTTAATTGTCATCAATATAACATGCATTATTACCCATATTATGCAGTTATTATCGATAGAACTGTAATAAATATACTTATTACTTATATTATTATCAATATAACATGCATTATTACCCATATATTGCAGTTATTATCGACAGAAGTATAACAAATATAGTTATTACTTTTATTATTATTAATATAACATGCACTGTTAGCCATATTTTACTAGTATTATCGCTAGAACTGTAATAATTATACTTATTATTCCCAATATTACCAACATAACATGCATTATTACCCATATAATGCAGTTATTATCGCTAGAACTGTAATAATTATACTTATTACTTATATTATTATCAATATAACGTGCATTATTACCCATATTATGCAGTTATTATCGCTAGAACTGTAATAAATATACTTATTACTTTTATTATTATCAATATAACATGCACTATTACTCATATAATGCAGTTATTATCGACAGAAGTATAATAAATATACTTATTACTTTTATTATTATCAATATAACAGGCACTCTTAGCCATATTTTACTAGCATTATCGCTAGGACTGTAATAATTATACTTACTACTCCCGATATTATCAATATAACATCCATTATTACCCATATAATGCAGTTATTATAGCTAGAACTGTAATAAATATACTTATTACTTATATTATTATCAATATAACATGCATTATTACCCATATAATGCAGTTATAATCGCTAGAACTATAATAAATATACGTATTACTTTTATTATCATCAATATAACATGCATTATTACCCATATTATGCAGTTATTATCGATAGAACTGTAATAAATATACTTATTACTTTTATTGTTATCAATATAACATGCACTATTAGCCATATTTTACTATTATTACCGCTAGAAGTATAATAATTGTACTTGTTACTCCCGATAATATCAATATAACATGCATTATTACCCATATAATGCAGTTATTATCGCTAGAACTGTAATAATTATACTTGTTACTTATATTATTATCAATATAACATGCATTATTACCCTTATTATACAGTTATTATCGCTAGAACTGTAATAATTATACGTATTACTTATACTATTAGTAATATAACGTGCATTATTATCCATATTATGCAGTTATTATCGCTAGAAGTGTAATAATTATACTCATTACTTATATTATTACCAACATAACATGCATTATTACCCATATAATGCAGTTATTATCGCTAGAACTGTAATAATTATACTTACTACTTATATTATTATCAATATCACGTGCATTATTACCCATATTATGCAGTTATTATCGACAGAAGTATAATAAATATACTTATTACTTTTATTATTATCAATATAACATGCATTACTACCCATATTATGCAGTTATTATCGATAGAACTGTAATAAATATACGTACTACTTTCATTATCATCAATATAACATGCATTATTGCCCATATAATGCAGTTATTATCGACAGAAGTATAATAAATATACTTATTACTTTTATTATTATCAGTATAACAGGCACTCTTCACCATATTTTACTAGTATTATCGCTAGAACTGTAATAATTATACTTATTACTCCCGATATTATCAATATAACATCCATTACTACCCATATTATGCAGTTATTATCGATAGAACTGTATTAAATATACTTTTTACTTTTATTATTGTCAATATAACATGCATTATTACCCATATTATGCAGTTATTATCGATAGAACTACAATAAATATACTTATTACTTTTATTATTATCAAAGTAACATGCACTATTACCCATATAATGCAGTTATTATCGCTAGAACTGTAATAATTATACTTATTACTTATATTATTACCAACATAACATGCATTATTACCCATATAATGCAGTTATTATCGCTAGAACTGTAATAATTGTACTTATTACTTATATTATTATCAATATAACATGCATTATTACCCATATAATGGAGTTATTATCGCTGGAACTGTAATAATTATACTCATTACTTATATTATTATCAATATAACATGCATTATTACCCATATTATGCAGTTATTATAGCTAGAACTATAATAAATATACGTATTACTTTTTTTGTCATCAATACAACATGCATTATTACGCATATAATGCAGTTATTATCGACAGAAGTATAATAAATATACTTATTACTTTTATTATTATCAGTATAACAGGCACTCTTCACCATACTTTACTAGTATTATCGCTAGAACTGTAATAATTATACTTATTACTTATATTATTATCAATATAACATGCATTATTACCCATATAATGCAGTTATTATCGCTAGAACTGTAATAATTGTACTTATTACTTATATTATTATCAATATAACATGCATTATTACCCATATAATGGAGTTATTATCGCTAGAACTGTAATAATTATACTCATTACTTTTATTATTATTAATATAACATGCACTATTAGCCATATTTTACTATTATTACCGCTAGAAGTATAATAATTGTACTTGTTACTCCCGATAATATCAATATAACATGCATTATTACCCATATAATGCAGTTATTATCGCTAGAACTGTAATAATTATACTTATTACTTATATTATTATCAATATAACATGCATTATTACCCTTATTATGCAGTTATTATCGCTAGAACTGTAATAATTGTACTAATTACTTATATTATTATCAATATAACATGCATTATTACCCATATAATGCTGTTATTATCGACAGAAGTATAATAAATATATTTATTCCTTTTATTATTATCAATACAACAGGCACTCTTAGCCATATTTAACTAGTATTATCGCTATGACTGTAATAATTATACTTATTACTCCCGATATTATCAATATAACATGCATTATTACGCATATAATGCAGTTATTATCGCTAAAACTGTAATAATTATACTTATTACTTATATTATTATCAATATAACATGCATTATTACCCATATAATGCAGTTATTATCGACAGAAGTATAATAAATATACTTACTACTTTTATTATTATCAATATAACATGCATTATTACCCATATAATGCAGTTATTATCGCTAGGACTGTAATAATTATACTTATTACTTATATTATTATCAATGTAACATGCATTATTACCCTTATTATGCAGTTATTATCGCTAGAACTGTAATAATTATACTTATTACTTATATTATTATCAATATAACGTGCATTATTACCCATATTATGCAGTTGTTATCGCTAGAACTGTAATAAATATACTTATTACCATTATTATTATCAATATAACATGCATTATTACACATATAATGCAGTTATTATCGCTAGAACTGTAATATTTATACTTATTACTTATATTATTATCAATATAACATGCATTATTACCCATATAGTGGAGTTATTATCGCTAGAACTGTAATAATTATACTTATTACTCCCGATATTATCAATATCACATGCATTATTACCCATGTTATGCAGTTATTATCGCTAGAACTATAATAAATATACGTATTACTTTAATTGTCAGCAATATAACATGCATTATTACCCATATTATGCAGTTATTATCGATAGAACTGTAATAAATATACTTATTACTTATATTATTATCAATATAACATGCATTATTACCCATATAATGGAGTTATTATCGTTAGAACTGTAATAATTATACACATTACTTATATTATTATCAATATCACATGCATTATTACCCATATAATGGAGTTATTATGGCTAGAACTGTAATAATTATACTTGTTACTTATATTATTATCAATATAACGTGCATTATTACCCATATTATGCAGTTATTATCGCTAGAACTGTAATAAATATACTTATTACTTTTATTATTATCAATATAACATGCACTATTACTCATATAATGCAGTTATTATCGACAGAAGTATAATAAATATACTTATTACTTTTATTATTATCAATATAACAGGCACTCTTAGCCATATTTTACTAGTATTATCGCTAGGACTGTAATAATTATACTTATTACTCCCGATACTATCAATATAACATCCATTATTACCCATATAATGCAGTTATTATAGCTAGAACTGTAATAAATATACTTATTACTTACATTATTATCAATATAACATGCATTATTACCCATATAATGCAGTTATTATCGCTAGAACTATAATAAATATACGTATTACTTTTATTATCATCATTATAACATGCATTATTACCCATATTATGCAGTTATTATCGATAGAACTGGAATAAATATACTTATTACTTTTATTGTTATCAATATAACATGCACTATTAGCCATATTTTACTATTATTATCGCTAGAAGTATAATAATTGTACTTGTTACTCCCGATAATATCAATATAACATGCATTATTACCCATATAATGCAGTTATTATCGCTAGAACTGTAATAATTATACTTATTACTTATATTATTATCAATATAACATGCATTATTACCCTTATTATGCAGTTATTATCGCTAGAACTGTAATAATTGTACTAATTACTTATATTATTATCAATATAACATGCATTATTACCCATATAATGCTGTTATTATCGACAGAAGTATAATAAATATATTTATTCCTTTTATTATTATCAATACAACAGGCACTCTTAGCCATATTTAACTAGTATTATCGCTATGACTGTAATAATTATACTTATTACTCCCGATATTATCAATATAACATGCATTATTACGCATATAATGCAGTTATTATCGCTAAAACTGTAATAATTATACTTATTACTTATATTATTATCAATATAACATGCATTATTACCCATATAATGCAGTTATTATCGACAGAAGTATAATAAATATACTTACTACTTTTATTATTATCAATCTAACATGCATTATTACCCATATAATGCAGTTATTATCGCTAGAACTGTAATAATTATACTTATTACTTATAATATTAGCAATATAACGTGCATTGATACCCATATTATGCAGTTATTATCGATAGAACTATAATAAATATACTTATTACTTTTATTATTATCAATATAACATGCATTATTACCCATATAATGCAGTTATTATCGACAGAAGTATAATAAATATACTTATTACTTTTATTATTATCAATATAACAGGCACTCTTAGCCATATTTTACTAGTATTATCGCTAGGACTGTAATAATTATACTTATTACTCCCGATATTATCAATATAATATGCATTATTACGCATATAATGCAGTTATTATAGCTAGAACTGTAATAAATATACTCATTACTTTTATTGTTATCAATATAACATGCACTATTAGCCATATTTTACTATTATTATCACTAGAAGTATAATAATTGTACTTGTTACTCCCGATAATATCAATATAACATGCATTATTACCCATATAATGCAGTTATTATCGCTAGAACTGTAATAATTATACTCATTACTTATATTATTACCAACATAACATGCATTATTACCCATATAATGCAGTTATTATCGCTAGAACTGTAATAATTATACTTATTACTTATATTATTATCAATATAACGTGCATTATTACCCATATTATGCAGCTGTTATCGCTAGAACTGTAATAAATATACGTATTACTTTTATTATCATCAATATAACATGCATTATTACCCATATTATGCAGTTATTATCGATAGAACTGTAATAAATATACTTATTACTTTTATTGTTATCAATATAACATGCACTATTAGCCATATTTTACTATTATTACCGCTAGAAGTATAATAATTGTACTTGTTACTCCCGATAATATCAATATAACATGCATTATTACCCATATAATGCAGTTATTATCGCTAGAACTGTAATAATTATACTTGTTACTTATGTTATTATCAATATAACATGCATTATTACCCTTATTATACAGTTATTATCGCTAGAACTGTAATAATTATACGTATTACTTATACTATTAGTAATATAACGTGCATTATTATCCATATTATGCAGTTATTATCGCTAGAACTGTAATAATTATACTCATTACTTATATTATTACCAACATAACATGCATTATTACCCATATAATGCAGTTATTATCGCTGGAACTGTAATAATTATACTTATTACTTATATTATTATCAATATATAGTGCATTATTACCCATATTATGCAGTTATTATCGACAGAAGTATAATAAATATACTTATTACTTTTATTATTATCAATATAACATGCATTACTACCCATATTATGCAGTTATTATCGATAGAACTGTAATAAATATACGTACTACTTTCATTATCATCAATATAACATGCATTATTACCCATATAATGCAGTTATTATCGACAGAAGTATAATAAATATACTTATTACTTTTATTATTATCAATATAACAGGCACTCTTAGCCATATTTTACTAGTATTATCGCTAGGACTGTAATAATTATACTTATTACTCCCGATATTATCAATATAACATCCATTATTACCCATATAATGCAGTTATTATAGCTAGAACTGTAATAAATATACTTATTACTTATATTATTATCAATATAACATGCACTATTACCCATATAATGCAGTTATTATCGCTAGAACTGTAATAAATATACTTATTACTTATATTATTATCAATATAACATGCACTATTACCCATATAATGCAGTTATTATCGCTAGAACTGTAATAAATATACTTATTACTTTTATTATTATCAATATAACATGCACTATTACTCATATACTGCAGTTATTATCGACAGAAGTATAATAAATATACTTATTACTTTTATTATTATCAATATAACAGGCACTCTTAGCCATATTTTACTAGTATTATCGCTAGGACTGTAATAATTATACTTAATACTCCCGATATTATCAATATAACATCCATTATTACCCATATAATGCAGTTATTATAGCTAGAACTGTAATAAATATACTTATTGCTTACATTATTATCAATATAACATGCATTATTACCCATATAATGCAGTTATTATCGACAGAAGTATAATAAATATACTTACTACTTTTATTATTATCAATATAACATGCATTATTACCCATATAATGCAGTTATTATCGCCAGAACTGTAATAATTATACTTATTACTTATAATATCAGCAATATAACGTGCATTGATACCCATATTATGCAGTTATTATCGATAGAACTATAATAAATATACTTATTACTTTTATTATTATCAATATAACATGCATTATTACCCATATAATGCAGTTATTATCGACAGAAGTATAATAAATATACTTATTACTTTTATTATTATCAATATAACAGGCACTCTTAGCCATATTTTACTAGTATTATCGCTAGGACTGTAATAATTATACTTATTACTCCCGATATTATCAATATAATATGCATTATTACGCATATAATGCAGTTATTATAGCTAGAACTGTAATAATTATACTCATTACTTATATTATTACCAACATAACATGCATTATTACCCATATAATGCAGTTATTATCGCTAGAACTGTAATAATTATACTTATTACTTATATTATTATCAATATAACGTGCATTATTACCCATATTATGCAGCTGTTATCGCTAGAACTGTAATAATTATACTTATTACTTATATTATTATCAATATAACGTGCATTATTACCCATATTATGCAGCTGTTATCGCTAGAACTGTAATAAATATACGTATTACTTTTATTATCATCAATATAACATGCATTATTACCCATGTTATGCAGTTATTATCGATAGAACTGTAATAAATATACTTATTACTTTTATTATTATCAATATAACAGGCACTCTTAGCCATATTTTACTAGTATTATCGCTAGGACTGTAATAATTATACTTATTACTCCCGATATTATCAATATAACATCCATTATTACCCATATAATGCAGTTATTATAGCTAGAACTGTAATAAATATACTTATTACTTACATTATTATCAATATAACATGCATTATTACCCATATAATGCAGTTATTATCGCTAGAACTATAATAAATATACGTATTACTTTTATTATCATCAATATAACATGCATTATTACCCATATTATGCAGTTATTATCGATAGAACTGGAATAAATATACTTATTACTTTTATTGTTATCAATATAACATGCACTATTAGCCATATTTTACTATTATTATCGCTAGAAGTATAATAATTGTACTTGTTACTCCCGATAATATCAATATAACATGCATTATTACCCATATAATGCAGTTATTATCGATAGAACTGTAATAATTATACTTATTACTTATATTATTATCAATATAACATGCATTATTACAATTATTATGCAGTTATTATCGCTAGAACTGTAATAATTGTACTAATTACTTATATTATTATCAATATAACATGCATTATTACCCATATAATGCTGTTATTATCGACAGAAGTATAATAAATATATTTATTCCTTTTATTATTATCAATACAGCAGGCACTCTTAGCCATATTTAACTAGTATTATCGCTATGACTGTAATAATTATACTTATTACTCCCGATATTATCAATATAACATGCATTATTACGCATATAATGCAGTTATTATCGCTAGAACTGTAATAATTATACTTATTACTTATATTATTATCAATATAACATGCATTATTACCCATATAATGCAGTTATTATCGACAGAAGTATAATAAATATACTTATTACTTTTATCATTATCAATATAACAGGCACTCTTAGCCATATTTTACTAGTATTATCGCTAGGACTGTAATAATTATACTTATTACTCCCGATATTATCAATATAATATGCATTATTGCGCATATAATGCAGTTATTATAGCTAGAACTGTAATAAATATACTTATTACTTTTATTGTTGTCAATATAACATGCACTATTAGCCATATTTTACTATTATTATCGCTAGAAGTATAATAATTGTACTTGTTACTCCCGATAATATCAATATAACATGCATTATTACCCATATAATGCAGTTATTATCGACAGAAGTATAACAAATATAGTTATTACTTTTATTATTATTAATATAACATGCACTGTTAGCCATATTTTACTAGTATTATCGCTAGAACTGTAATAATTATACTTATTATTCCCAATATTACCAACATAACATGCATTATTACCCATATAATGCAGTTATTATCGCTAGAGCTGTAATAATTATACTTATTACTTATATTATTATCAATATAACGTGCATTATTACCCATATTATGCAGTTATTATCGCTAGAACTGTAATAAATATACTTATTACTTTTATTATTATCAATATAACATGCACTATTACTCATATAATGCAGTTATTATCGACAGAAGTATAATAAATATACTTATTACTTTTATTATTATCAATATAACAGGCACTCTTAGCCATATTTTACTAGTATTATCGCTAGGACTGTAATAATTATACTTATTACTCCCGATATTATCAATATAACATCCATTATTACCCATATAATGCAGTTATTATAGCTAGAACTGTAATAAATATACTTATTACTTATATTATTATCAATATGACATGCATTATTACCCATATAATGCAGTTATTATCGCTAGAACTATAATAAATATACGTATTACTTTTATTATCATCAATATAACATGCATTATTACCCATATTATGCAGTTATTATCGATAGAACTGTAATAAATATACTTATTACTTTTATTGTTATCAATATAACATGCACTATTAGCCATATTTTACTATTATTACCGCTAGAAGTATAATAATTGTACTTGTTACTCCCGATAATATCAATATAACATGCATTATTACCCATATAATGCAGTTATTATCGCTAGAACTGTAATAACTATACTTGTTACTTATATTATTATCAATATAACATGCATTATTACCCTTATTATACAGTTATTATCGCTAGAACTGTAATAATTATACGTATTACTTATACTATTAGTAATATAACGTGCATTATTATCCATATTATGCAGTTATTATCGCTAGAACTGTAATAATTGTACTAATTACTTATATTATTATCAATATAACATGCATTATTACCCATATAATGCTGTTATTAACGACAGAAGTATAATAAATATATTTATTCCTTTTATTATTATCAATACAACAGGCACTCTTAGCCGTATTTAACTAGTATTATCGCTATGACTGTAATAATTATACTTATTACTCCCGATATTATCAATATAATATGCATTATTACGCATATAATGCAGTTATTATAGCTAGAACTGTAATAAATATACTTATTACTTTTATTGTTATAAATATAACATGCACTATTAGCCATATTTTACTATTATTATCGCTAGAAGTATAATAATTGTACTTGTTACTCCCGATAATATCAATATAACATGCATTATTACCCATATAATGCAGTTATTATCGCTAGAACTGTAATAATTATACTCATTACTTATATTATTACCAACATAACATGCATTATTACCCATATAATGCAGTTATTATCGATAGAACTGTAATAATTATACTTATTACTTATATAATTATCAATATAACGTGCATTATTACCCATATTATGCAGCTGTTATCGCTAGAACTGTAATAAATATACTTATTACCATTATTATTATCAATATAACATGCATTATTACCCATATTATGCAGTTATTATCGATAGAACTGTAATAATTATACTCATTACTTATATTATTATCAATATAACATGCATTATTAGCCATATTGCACTATTATTATCGCTAGAACTATAATAATTATACTTATTGCTCCCGATATTATCAATATAACATGCATTATTACCCATATAATGCAGTTATTATCGCTAGAACTGTAATAATTATACGCATTACTTATATTATTAGCAATATAACGTGCATTATTACCCATATTATGCAGTTATTATGGCTAGAACTGTAATAATAATACTTACTACTTATATTATTATCAATATAACATGCATTATTACCCATATAATGCAGTTATTATCGACAGAAGTATAATAAATATACTTATTACTTTTATTATTATCAGTATAACAGGCACTCTTCGCCATATTTTACTAGTATTATCGCTAGAACTATAATAATTATACCTATTACTCCCGATATTATCAATATGACATGCATTATTATCCATATAATGGAGTTATTATCGCTAGAACTGTAATAATTATACTTATTACTTATATTATTACCAACATAACATGCATTATTAACCATATAATGCAGTTACTATCGCTAGAACTGTAATAATTGTACTTATTACTTATATTATTATCAATATAACATGCATTATTACCCATATAATGGAGTTATTATCGCTAGAACTGTAATAATTATACTCATTACTTATATTATTATCAATATAACATGCATTATTACCCATATTATGCAGTTATTATAGCTAGAACTATAATAAATATACGTATTACTTTTTTTTGTCATCAATACAACATGCATTATTACGCATATAATGCAGTTATTATCGATAGAACTGTAATAATTATACTCATTACTTATATTATTACCAACATAACATGCATTATTATCCATATAATGCAGTTATTATCGCTAGAACTGTAATAATTATACTTATTACTTATATTATTATCAATATAACGTGCATTATTACCCATATTATGCAGTTATTATCGACAGAAGTATAATAAATATACTTATTACTTTTATTATTATCAATATAACATGCATTACTACCCATATTATGCAGTTATTATCGATAGAACTGTAATAAATATACGTACTACTTTCATTATCATCAATATAACATGCATTATTACCCATATAATGCAGTTATTATCGACAGAAGTATAATAAATATACTTATTACTTTTATTATTATCAGTATAACAGGCACTCTTCACCATATTTTACTAGTATTATCGCTAGAACTATAATTAATATACGTATTACTTTAATTGTCATCAATATAACATGCATTATTACCCATATTATGCAGTTATTATCGATAGAACTGTAATAAATATACTTATTACTTATATTATTATCAATATAACATGCATTATTACCCATATATTGCAGTTATTATCGACAGAAGTATAACAAATATAGTTATTACTTTTATTATTATTAATATAACATGCACTGTTAGCCATATTTTACTAGTATTATCGCTAGAACTGTAATAATTATACTTATTATTCCCAATATTACCAACATAACATGCATTATTACCCATATAATGCAGTTATTATCGCTAGAACTGTAATAATTATACTTATTACTTATATTATTATCAATATAACGTGCATTATTACCCATATTATGCAGTTATTATCGCTAGAACTGTAATAAATATACTTATATACTTTTATTATTATCAATATAACATGCACTATTACTCATATAATGCAGTTATTATCGACAGAAGTATAATAAATATACTTATTACTTTTATTATTATCAATATAACAGGCACTCTTAGCCATATTTTACTAGCATTATCGCTAGGACTGTAATAATTATACTTACTACTCCCGATATTATCAATATAACATCCATTATTACCCATATAATGCAGTTATTATAGCTAGAACTGTAATAAATATACTTATTACTTATATTATTATCAACATAACATGCATTATTACCCATATAATGCAGTTATAATCGCTAGAACTATAATAAATATACGTATTACTTTTATTATCATCAATATAACATGCATTATTACCCATATTATGCAGTTATTATCGATAGAACTGTAATAAATATACTTATTACTTTTATTGTTATCAATATAACATGCACTATTAGCCATATTTTACTATTATTACCGCTAGAAGTATAATAATTGTACTTGTTACTCCCGATAATATCAATATAACATGCATTATTACCCATATAATGCAGTTATTATCGCTAGAACTGTAATAATTATACTTGTTACTTATATTATTATCAATATAACATGCATTATTACCCTTATTATACAGTTATTATCGCTAGAACTGTAATAATTATACGTATTACTTATACTATTAGTAATATAACGTGCATTATTATCCATATTATGCAGTTATTATCGCTAGAAGTGTAATAATTATACTCATTACTTATATTATTACCAACATAACATGCATTATTACCCATATAATGCAGTTATTATCGCTAGAACTGTAATAATTATACTTACTACTTATATTATTATCAATATCACGTGCATTATTACCCATATTATGCAGTTATTATCGACAGAAGTATAATAAATATACTTATTACTTTTATTATTATCAATATAACATGCATTACTACCCATATTATGTAGTTATTATCGATAGAACTGTAATAAATATACGTACTACTTTCATTATCATCAATATAACATGCATTATTACCCATATAATGCAGTTATTATCGACAGAAGTATAATAAATATACTTATTACTTTTATTATTATCAGTATAACAGGCACTCTTCACCATATTTTACTAGTATTATCGCTAGAACTGTAATAATTATACTTATTACTCCCGATATTATCAATATAACATCCATTACTACCCATATTATGCAGTTATTATCGATAGAACTGTATTAAATATACTTTTTACTTTTATTATTGTCAATATAACATGCATTATTACCCATATTATGCAGTTATTATCGATAGAACTACAATAAATATACTTATTACTTTTATTATTATCAAAGTAACATGCACTATTACCCATATAATGCAGTTATTATCGCTAGAACTGTAATAATTATACTTATTACTTATATTATTACCAACATAACATGCATTATTACCCATATAATGCAGTTATTATCGCTAGAACTGTAATAATTGTACTTATTACTTATATTATTATCAATATAACATGCATTATTACCCATATAATGGAGTTATTATCGCTGGAACTGTAATAATTATACTCATTACTTATATTATTATCAATATAACATGCATTATTACCCATATTATGCAGTTATTATAGCTAGAACTATAATAAATATACGTATTACTTTTTTTGTCATCAATACAACATGCATTATTACGCATATAATGCAGTTATTATCGACAGAAGTATAATAAATATACTTATTACTTTTATTATTATCAGTATAACAGGCACTCTTCACCATACTTTACTAGTATTATCGCTAGAACTGTAATAATTATACTTATTACTTATATTATTATCAATATAACATGCATTATTACCCATATAATGCAGTTATTATCGACAGAAGTATAATAAATATACTTATTACTTTTATTATTATCAATATAACAGGCACTCTTAGCCTTATTTTACTAGTATTATCGCTAGAACTGTAATAATTGTACTTATTACTCCCGATATTATCAATATGACATGCATTATTATCCATATAATGGAGTTATTATCGCTAGAACTGTAATAATTATACTTATTACTTATATTATTACCAACATATGCATTATGACCCATATAATGCAGTTATTATCGCTAGAACTGTAATAATTGTACTTATTACTTATATTATTATCAATATAACATGCATTATTACCCATATAATGGAGTTATTATCGCTAGAACTGTAATAATTATACTCATTACTTTTATTATTATTAATATAACATGCACTATTAGCCATATTTTACTATTATTACCGCTAGAAGTATAATAATTGTACTTGTTACTCCCGATAATATCAATATAACATGCATTATTACTCATATAATGCAGTTATTATCGCTAGAACTGTAATAATTATACTTATTACTTATATTATTATCAATATAACGTGCATTATTACCCATATTATGCAGTTATTATCGCTAGAACTGTAATAATTGTACTTATTACTTATATTATTATCAATATAACATGCATTATTACCCATATAATGCAGTTATTATCGACAGAAGTATAATAACTATACTTATTACTTTTATTATTATCAATATAACATGCACTCTTAGTCATATTTTACTATTATTATATCTGGAACTATAATAATTATACTTATTACTCCCGATATTATCAATATAACATGCATTCTTACCCATATAATGCAGTTATTATCGCTAGAACTGTAACAATTATACTTATTACTTACATTATTAGCAATATAACGTGCATTATTACCCATATTCTGCAGTTATTATGGCTAGGACTGTAATAATTATACTTATTACTTATATTATTATCAATATGACATGCACTATTACCCATATAATGCAGTTATTATCGACAGCAGTATAATAAATATACTTATTACTTTTATTATTATCAGTATAACATGCACTATTAGCCATATTTTACTTTTATTATCGCTAGAACTATAATAATTATACTTATTACTCCCGATATTATCAATATAACATGCATTATTACGCATATAATGCAGTTATTATCGCTAGAACTGTAATAATTATACTTATTACTTATAATATTATCAATATAACATGCATTATAACCCATATAATGCAGTTATTATCCACAGAAGTATAATAAATATACTTATTACTTTTATTATTATCAATATAACATGCATTATTACCCATATAATGCAGTTACTATCGCTAGAACTGTAATAATTATACTTATTACTTATATTGTTAGCAATATAACGTGCATTGTTACCCATATTATGCAGTTATTATCGCTAGAACTGTAATAATTATACTTATTACTTATATTATTATCAATATAACATGCACTATTACCCATATAATGCAGTTATTATCGACAGAAGTATAATAAATATACTTATTACTTTTATTATTATCAACATAACAGGCACTCTTAGCCATATTTTACTAGTATTATTGCTAGAACTGTAATATTTATACCTACTACTTATATTATTATCAATATAACATGCATTATTACCCATATAATGCAGTTATTATCGCTAGAACTATAATAAATATACGTATTACTTTTATTATCATCAATATAACATGCATTATTACCCATATTATGCAGTTATTATCGGTAGAACTGGAATAAATATACTTATTACTTTTATTGTTATCAATATAACATGCACTATTAGCCATATTTTACTATTATTATCGCTAGAAGTATAATAATTGTACTTGTTACTCCCGATAATATCAATATAACATGCATTATTACCCATATAATGCAGTTATTATCGATAGAACTGTAATAATTATACTTATTACTTATATTATTATCAATATAACATGCATTATTACAATTATTATGCAGTTATTATCGCTAGAACTGTAATAATTGTACTAATTACTTATATTATTATCAATATAACATGCATTATTACCCATATAATGCTGTTATTATCGACAGAAGTATAATAAATATATTTATTCCTTTTATTATTATCAATACAGCAGGCACTCTTAGCCATATTTAACTAGTATTATCGCTATGACTGTAATAATTATACTTATTACTCCCGATATTATCAATATAACATGCATTATTACGCATATAATGCTGTTATTATCGCTAGAACTGTAATAATTATACTTATTACTTATATTATTATCAATATAACATGCATTATTACCCATATAATGCAGTTATTATCGACAGAAGTATAATAAATATACTTATTACTTTTATCATTATCAATATAACAGGCACTCTTAGCCATATTTTACTAGTATTATCGCTAGGACTGTAATAATTATACTTATTACTCCCGATATTATCAATATAATATGCATTATTGCGCATATAATGCAGTTATTATAGCTAGAACTGTAATAAATATACTTATTACTTTTATTGTTGTTGTTGGATTTATTCAACAGAATAAATGTTTCGTCTGCAAAAATCATCGGGTCGTAAACTTTCACTAATGCTGGAGGTTCGACTTGAGAGGTTGCAGATGTTTGTTTTTCACCGTAGGACCCATAGGGTCTATAGACTCGTAACGAATTTTTTCCTTCGACGAGTTTTCTTCATTCTTACGGGTTTCGTTGTCGAGTAAAGATATACCTCTCAGGGCTTCGAAAGTTAAATTAAAGTTTCTGTTTTAAAGTATATTTAAATTGTTTTTTTTACTTTATCTCACCACCTAATTCCAATAGGTTATGGTGCCCAGTACAGTTTTGTGCTACCTGTGTTAGTGTGAGATAGAGTGAGAAAAAAAAACAATAAGACTATAAAACAATAAGACTATATTTTTTTTGTGTTTCTGTATTTTTTCGTGTGTGTGTGTGATTAGTATAATATTATATAACTTTAGTGTATAGTTAGAAATAATAGTAAAAGACAATGGAAAGTTTTAATATGAAAAGAAACATTAAACCGTTTGACGGTGAAAAATATAGTGTTTGGAAATTTAGAATTCGTGCTTTATTAGCCGAACTAAATTTAATAAGTGTTATTGACGATGAAATTCCGGATATGATTAGTGACGAGTGGATTAAAATGGATAGAACTGCTAAGAATATAATAATAGAGTATTTAGCAGACTCTTTACTTAGTTTTGTGCAAACAGAAGACAGTGCTAAAGAAGTATTTCAAAATTTAGACTCTGTATACGAGCGAAAAAGTGTTGCTACACAATTATCTTTGCGAAAACAATTATTAACATTGAAACTTCAGAGTGATGCTCCGTTGATAAAACATTTTACCATTTTTGAAAATTTGATTTCGGAATTATCTGCAGCAGGTGCGAAGTTAGAAGAAATAGACAAGGTATCACACCTTTTATTGACGTTACCTTCGTGCTACGATGGCATAATAACTGCAATAGAAACTTTATCGGAAGACAACTTAACTCTTGCGTTTGTAAAAACAAGACTCTTAGACCACGAAATTAAATTAAATAGTGAAAACCGTGACACAAGTTTGAAAGTGTTACATGTTACAAAAGGACAGTCTACAAAAAGGAAGAATTTTGAAATATCTAATAATGCTAAGAAACAGTGTAAAAATTTTAAAAACAAATCTTGGTGTTCAAATAATAAAAACACAGAACAAGTGATTAAATGCCACCAATGTGGAAGAAAAGGACATATTAAAAAGAATTGTTTTTATTATAAAAGGGCGCAAAAATACAGCGCAAATAATAATAAAACGGCTCAAACGACACAAGTAGGAAAAGCGTCGACATCAGAAGAATCGCAGTCTAACACATCGGGATTTGCATTTATGACGGGAAGTTATTCAAATAAGACAACAGTAAAAGACAATAAAATAATTTTCATTCTTGATTCCGGTGCATCCGATCATTTAATCAACCGTGAAGATTTAACAAGGAACTTCACAACTTTGGACAAACCAGTAAAAATTTCAGTGGCGAAGAACGGTGCATTTATTGAAGCAGTAAAAAAAGGCTCAATGGACATCGTAACCAACATCGGCATTCAAGGAATACTAGACGATGTGTATTATTGCCCAGATGTTCCGTACAACTTATTGTCGGTGCGGAAAATTCAACAGGCCGGGATGACCGTCACCTTTGATAGCACCGGAGTAAAGATAAGTAGAAGTGGTAAAATAATTATGTCGGGTAAGCCACTTAATAATTTATCAAGTCTAGAATTTTTAGTTAAAACAAATTTGATACATTCTGTTGCTAATATAAATATTTGCGATAAAGATGATTACGGTTTATGGCATGAACGATTAGGCCATATTGGAAAAAATAAATTTCTTGAATTAAAAAATAAAGAAATGTTTGTAGACGTAAAGCAAATAGAGAAAGTAACAGTAAATGATAAATTATGTGAAGCTTGTATAAATGGCAAACAAACTCGATTACCATTCAGAAAAGCAAAAGATAAAAGTTATGTAAAAAGACCATTGTTTAATGTGCATACAGACGTTTGCGGTCCTATCACTCCTTCTACAATAGATAACAAAAATTATTTTGTTTTGTTTGTTGATGAAATCACTCATTATTGTGTTACGTATCTTCTTGCGCATAAATCTGACGTATTTTCAATTTTTCGAGATTATGTCGCAAAGAGTGAGGCTCATTTTAATTTAAAAATTGTAAATTTATATTGTGATAATGGGAGAGAATATTTGTCAAACGAAATGAAGGAATATTGTGTTGAAAAAGGTATTAGTTACCACTTAACGGTTCCACGTACTCCACAGTTAAATGGTGTGTCGGAACGTATGGTAAGGACAATAACCGAGAAAGCTCGTGCTATGGTAGCCGGAGCAAATTTAGAAAAGGTTTTTTGGGGTGAAGCTGTCCTTACTGCTACGTACCTGATTAATTTAACCCCGACTAAGGCTATAAAACAGTCAAAAACACCATATGAATTGTGGCATAATAAGAAGCCTCAATTAAAGTATCTGAGAATTTTCGGTTCGACAGTTTATGTCCATAATAAAACTAGACAATCGAAATTTGAAGAGAAATCTTTGAAAGGCATTCTAGTTGGATATGAACCGAATGGTTATAAAGTGTGGGATGTGGAAAGTGGTAAATTTGTTGTTGTGAGAGATGTAATTTTTGATGAGACTAATTTTTTGTTATCTAGACCTGTTATAGTACAGTCTGAAGGGGTTAATTCTGAAAACGCCCGTAACAAAATAGATTTGATATCTAGGCATGTAGTTGTACAGCCTGAAACTGATTCATCTGACATGCAGTCAAAATCAGTGGAGTCTCATAAATCTGATAGTAATAAATCAGATGTAAATAAAAATACCGAATTAAGTCATGGACTTAATAAATCTGTAGTTGAAACAGATATACAAATACCTTCATGTAGTAATACTCGTAATAAAAGACAAATATCTCCTGAGCCAAGAAGAAGTGATAGAATTAAGCAACGACCACCTATTTGTTATAATGAGATTGATGAGCGAAATGATTATATCTTATGTGCTCAATCTCTGATTTGTAAAATTCCAACTTCGTATTGGGAAATTAAAAATAGGGATGATAGAATTCAATGGGAACAGGCAATTAAAGATGAAATTAATTCTCTTTTAATTAATAATACCTGGACGTTAGTGTCAAAGCCAGAAAATAAAAATATTGTAGACTGTAAGTGGGTATTTGCTATTAAAAATGATGAGTTTGGTAACCCATTAAAATATAAAGCTCGCCTTGTTGCTAGAGGTTTCAGTCAGCAATATCTAATAGATTATAATGAAACATTTGCACCAGTTGCAAGAATATCAAGTTTCAGATTTATACTGGCATTTTCAAATCAGTTTAATTTATTGGTTCATCATATGGATGTAAAAACTGCATTTCTGAATGGTATATTGAAAGAGGAAATATATATGAAAGTTCCTGAAGGAGTTGAAAGTGAACAAAATCAAGTTTGTAGATTAAATAAAGCCATATATGGATTAAAACAGGCAGCAAGATGTTGGTTTGAGATTTTTGAACAAACTCTTAAAAGTAAAGGTTTTAAAAACTCTTCTGTAGATAGATGTATATATATATTAGACAAAGGGAATGTGTCAAGAAATATATATGTGGTGCTTTATGTGGATGACCTTGTAATTGCTACAGCTAATATTGAACAAATGAATAGTTTCAAAAATTATCTAATGAGTCAATTTAGTATGGTAGACTTAAAAGATATAAAATTATTTTTGGGAATAAAAATAGAAAGAACTGAAAATCAAATAACAATGAATCAAAGTGCATATATTCAAACAGTTTTAAATAAATTTAATATGTCAGAATGTAAATCTGTGAGTACACCTATGGAAAGCAAATTAAATTACATTGCGTTGGACTCCGATGAGAAATTCGATGCTCCTTGTCGAAATCTCGTAGGATGTTTGATGTATGTAATGCTATGTACAAGACCTGATCTGAGTGTGTCTGTTAATATATTAAGTCGCTATTTGAACAAAAACAATAGAGAACTATGGACCTGTTTAAAAAGAATTTTGAGATATCTTAAAGGTTCAATTGATATGAAATTAACTTTCGTTCGAAATAATTATAATGATATTTTGCAAGGTTATGTAGATTCAGATTGGGGTGGAAATGACATAAATGATAGAAAGAGTACAACAGGTTATCTCTTTAAATTGTTTGAATCTTGTACGATTTGTTGGAATACAAAAAGGCAAGCATCAGTAGCAGCTTCATCTACAGAAGCTGAATACATGGCGCTTTTTGAAGCTGTTAGAGAAGCGTTATGGCTTAGATCTTTAGCAGCTAGTATTAATTTAAATATTGTAAACCCAATAATAATTTACGAAGATAATAATGGTTGTATTAGCATAGCAAATAATCCGACTGGTCATAAAAGGTCAAAACATATCGACATCAAGTATCATTTCTCAAGGGAACAGATTGAGAAAAATGTAATAAAACTGAAATATATTCCTACAGGTAATCAGTTGGCTGATGTCTTGACTAAACCATTACCGGCAATTAAATTCCAGGAATTCAGGACTGGAATGGGCTTACATTAAAATATTATTTAAAATATTATATTATTTTTTTATGAGTTTATAAATTTTGTATTATAATGGTCTGATTAGGTTTTTCTGGGTTTTCCCTAATCCTATGCAACAAATGTTGGACCATATGTATCTTACCCCAGATGAAGCAAAGAAAGGTATATTTTTATTTAAGCATATCCGATTAATTTTTGAGGAGGCGTGTTGGATTTATTCAACAGAATAAATGTTTCGTCTGCAAAAATCATCGGGTCGTAAACTTTCACTAATGCTGGAGGTTCGACTTGAGAGGTTGCAGATGTTTGTTTTTCACCGTAGGACCCATAGGGTCTATAGACTCGTAACGAATTTTTTCCTTCGACGAGTTTTCTTCATTCTTACGGGTTTCGTTGTCGAGTAAAGATATACCTCTCAGGGCTTCGAAAGTTAAATTAAAGTTTCTGTTTTAAAGTATATTTAAATTGTTTTTTTTACTTTATCTCACCACCTAATTCCAATAGTTGTCAATATAACATGCACTATTAGCCATATTTTACTATTATTATCGCTAGAAGTATAATAATTGTACTTGTTACTCCCGATAATATCAATATAACATGCATTATTACCCATATAATGCAGTTATTATCGACAGAAGTATAACAAATATAGTTATTACTTTTATTATTATTAATATAACATGCACTGTTAGCCATATTTTACTAGTATTATCGCTAGAACTGTAATAATTATACTTATTATTCCCAATATTACCAACATAACATGCATTATTACCCATATAATGCAGTTATTATCGCTAGAGCTGTAATAATTATACTTATTACTTATATTATTATCAATATAACGTGCATTATTACCCATATAATGCAGTTATTATCGACAGAAGTATAATAAATATACTTATTACTTTTATTATTATCAATATAACAGGCACTCTTAGCCATATTTTACTAGTATTATCGCTAGGACTGTAATAATTATACTTATTACTCCCGATATTATCAATATAACATCCATTATTACCCATATAATGCAGTTATTATAGCTAGAACTGTAATAAATATACTTATTACTTATATTATTATCAATATGACATGCATTATTACCCATATAATGCAGTTATTATCGCTAGAACTATAATAAATATACGTATTACTTTTATTATCATCAATATAACATGCATTATTACCCATATTATGCAGTTATTATCGATAGAACTGTAATAAATATACTTATTACTTTTATTGTTATCAATATAACATGCACTATTAGCCATATTTTACTATTATTACCGCTAGAAGTATAATAATTGTACTTGTTACTCCCGATAATATCAATATAACATGCATTATTACCCATATAATGCAGTTATTATCGCTAGAACTGTAATAACTATACTTGTTACTTATATTATTATCAATATAACATGCATTATTACCCTTATTATACAGTTATTATCGCTAGAACTGTAATAATTATACGTATTACTTATACTATTAGTAATATAACATGCATTATTATCCATATTATGCAGTTATTATCGCTAGAACTGTAATAATTGTACTAATTACTTATATTATTATCAATATAACATGCATTATTACCCATATAATGCTGTTATTAACGACAGAAGTATAATAAATATATTTATTCCTTTTATTATTATCAATACAACAGGCACTCTTAGCCGTATTTAACTAGTATTATCGCTATGACTGTAATAATTATACTTATTACTCCCGATATTATCAATATAATATGCATTATTACGCATATAATGCAGTTATTATAGCTAGAACTGTAATAAATATACTTATTACTTTTATTGTTATCAATATAACATGCACTATTAGCCATATTTTACTATTATTATCGCTAGAAGTATAATAATTGTACTTGTTACTCCCGATAATATCAATATAACATGCATTATTACCCATATAATGCAGTTATTATCGCTAGAACTGTAATAATTATACTCATTACTTATATTATTACCAACATAACATGCATTATTACCCATATAATGCAGTTATTATCGATAGAACTGTAATAATTATACTTATTACTTATATAATTATCAATATAACGTGCATTATTACCCATATTATGCAGCTGTTATCGCTAGAACTGTAATAAATATACTTATTACCATTATTATTATCAATATAACATGCATTATTACCCATATTATGCAGTTATTATCGATAGAACTGTAATAATTATACTCATTACTTATATTATTATCAATATAACATGCATTATTACCCATATAATGCAGTTATTATCGCTAGAACTGTAATAATTATACGCATTACTTATATTATTAGCAATATAACGTGCATTATTACCCATATTATGCAGTTATTATGGCTAGAACTGTAATAATAATACTTACTACTTATATTATTATCAATATAACATGCATTATTACCCATATAATGCAGTTATTATCGACAGAAGTATAATAAATATACTTATTACTTTTATTATTATCAGTATAACAGGCACTCTTCGCCATATTTTACTAGTATTATCGCTAGAACTATAATAATTATACCTATTACTCCCGATATTATCAATATGACATGCATTATTATCCATATAATGGAGTTATTATCGCTAGAACTGTAATAATTATACTTATTACTTATATTATTACCAACATAACATGCATTATTAACCATATAATGCAGTTACTATCGCTAGAACTGTAATAATTGTACTTATTACTTATATTATTATCAATATAACATGCATTATTACCCATATAATGGAGTTATTATCGCTAGAACTGTAATAATTATACTCATTACTTATATTATTATCAATATAACATGCATTATTACCCATATTATGCAGTTATTATAGCTAGAACTATAATAAATATACGTATTACTTTTTTTTGTCATCAATACAACATGCATTATTACGCATATAATGCAGTTATTATCGATAGAACTGTAATAATTATACTCATTACTTATATTATTACCAACATAACATGCATTATTATCCATATAATGCAGTTATTATCGCTAGAACTGTAATAATTATACTTATTACTTATATTATTATCAATATAACGTGCATTATTACCCATATTATGCAGTTATTATCGACAGAAGTATAATAAATATACTTATTACTTTTATTATTATCAATATAACATGCATTACTACCCATATTATGCAGTTATTATCGATAGAACTGTAATAAATATACGTACTACTTTCATTATCATCAATATAACATGCATTATTACCCATATAATGCAGTTATTATCGACAGAAGTATAATAAATATACTTATTACTTTTATTATTATCAGTATAACAGGCACTCTTCACCATATTTTACTAGTATTATCGCTAGAACTATAATTAATATACGTATTACTTTAATTGTCATCAATATAACATGCATTATTACCCATATTATGCAGTTATTATCGATAGAACTGTAATAAATATACTTATTACTTATATTATTATCAATATAACATGCATTATTACCCATATATTGCAGTTATTATCGACAGAAGTATAACAAATATAGTTATTACTTTTATTATTATTAGTATAACATGCACTGTTAGCCATATTTTACTAGTATTATCGCTAGAACTGTAATAATTATACTTATTATTCCCAATATTACCAACATAACATGCATTATTACCCATATAATGCAGTTATTATCGCTAGAGCTGTAATAATTATACTTATTACTTATATTATTATCAATATAACGTGCATTATTACCCATATTATGCAGTTATTATCGCTAGAACTGTAATAAATATACTTATTACTTTTATTATTATCAATATAACATGCACTATTACTCATATAATGCAGTTATTATCGACAGAAGTATAATAAATATACTTATTACTTTTATTATTATCAATATAACAGGCACTCTTAGCCATATTTTACTAGTATTATCGCTAGGACTGTAATAATTATACTTATTACTCCCGATATTATCAATATAACATCCATTATTACCCATATAATGCAGTTATTATAGCTAGAACTGTAATAAATATACTTATTACTTATATTATTATCAATATGACATGCATTATTACCCATATAATGCAGTTATTATCGCTAGAACTATAATAAATATACGTATTACTTTTATTATCATCAATATAACATGCATTATTACCCATATTATGCAGTTATTATCGATAGAACTGTAATAAATATACTTATTACTTTTATTGTTATCAATATAACATGCACTATTAGCCATATTTTACTATTATTACCGCTAGAAGTATAATAATTGTACTTGTTACTCCCGATAATATCAATATAACATGCATTATTACCCATATAATGCAGTTATTATCGCTAGAACTGTAATAACTATACTTGTTACTTATATTATTATCAATATAACATGCATTATTACCCTTATTATACAGTTATTATCGCTAGAACTGTAATAATTATACGTATTACTTATACTATTAGTAATATAACGTGCATTATTATCCATATTATGCAGTTATTATCGCTAGAACTGTAATAATTGTACTAATTACTTATATTATTATCAATATAACATGCATTATTACCCATATAATGCTGTTATTAACGACAGAAGTATAATAAATATATTTATTCCTTTTATTATTATCAATACAACAGGCACTCTTAGCCGTATTTAACTAGTATTATCGCTATGACTGTAATAATTATACTTATTACTCCCGATATTATCAATATAATATGCATTATTACGCATATAATGCAGTTATTATAGCTAGAACTGTAATAAATATACTTATTACTTTTATTGTTATCAATATAACATGCACTATTAGCCATATTTTACTATTATTATCGCTAGAAGTATAATAATTGTACTTGTTACTCCCGATAATATCAATATAACATGCATTATTACCCATATAATGCAGTTATTATCGCTAGAACTGTAATAATTATACTCATTACTTATATTATTACCAACATAACATGCATTATTACCCATATAATGCAGTTATTATCGATAGAACTGTAATAATTATACTTATTACTTATATAATTATCAATATAACGTGCATTATTACCCATATTATGCAGCTGTTATCGCTAGAACTGTAATAAATATACTTATTACCATTATTATTATCAATATAACATGCATTATTACCCATATTATGCAGTTATTATCGATAGAACTGTAATAATTATACTCATTACTTATATTATTATCAATATAACATGCATTATTAGCCTAATTGCACTATTATTATCGCTAGAACTATAATAATTATACTTATTGCTCCCGATATTATCAATATAACATGCATTATTACCCATATAATGCAGTTATTATCGCTAGAACTGTAATAATTATACGCATTACTTATATTATTAGCAATATAACGTGCATTATTACCCATATTATGCAGTTATTATGGCTAGAACTGTAATAATAATACTTACTACTTATATTATTATCAATATAACATGCATTATTACCCATATAATGCAGTTATTATCGACAGAAGTATAATAAATATACTTATTACTTTTATTATTATCAGTATAACAGGCACTCTTCGCCATATTTTACTAGTATTATCGCTAGAACTATAATAATTATACCTATTACTCCCGATATTATCAATATGACATGCATTATTATCCATATAATGGAGTTATTATCGCTAGAACTGTAATAATTATACTTATTACTTATATTATTACCAACATAACATGCATTATTAACCATATAATGCAGTTACTATCGCTAGAACTGTAATAATTGTACTTATTACTTATATTATTATCAATATAACATGCATTATTACCCATATAATGGAGTTATTATCGCTAGAACTGTAATAATTATACTCATTACTTATATTATTATCAATATAACATGCATTATTACCCATATTATGCAGTTATTATAGCTAGAACTATAATAAATATACGTATTACTTTTTTTTGTCATCAATACAACATGCATTATTACGCATATAATGCAGTTATTATCGATAGAACTGTAATAATTATACTCATTACTTATATTATTACCAACATAACATGCATTATTATCCATATAATGCAGTTATTATCGCTAGAACTGTAATAATTATACTTATTACTTATATTATTATCAATATAACGTGCATTATTACCCATATTATGCAGTTATTATCGACAGAAGTATAATAAATATACTTATTACTTTTATTATTATCAATATAACATGCATTACTACCCATATTATGCAGTTATTATCGATAGAACTGTAATAAATATACGTACTACTTTCATTATCATCAATATAACATGCATTATTACCCATATAATGCAGTTATTATCGACAGAAGTATAATAAATATACTTATTACTTTTATTATTATCAGTATAACAGGCACTCTTCACCATATTTTACTAGTATTATCGCTAGAACTATAATTAATATACGTATTACTTTAATTGTCATCAATATAACATGCATTATTACCCATATTATGCAGTTATTATCGATAGAACTGTAATAAATATACTTATTACTTATATTATTATCAATATAACATGCATTATTACCCATATATTGCAGTTATTATCGACAGAAGTATAACAAATATAGTTATTACTTTTATTATTATTAATATAACATGCACTGTTAGCCATATTTTACTAGTATTATCGCTAGAACTGTAATAATTATACTTATTATTCCCAATATTACCAACATAACATGCATTATTACCCATATAATGCAGTTATTATCGCTAGAACTGTAATAATTATACTTATTACTTATATTATTATCAATATAACGTGCATTATTACCCATATTATGCAGTTATTATCGCTAGAACTGTAATAAATATACTTATTACTTTTATTATTATCAATATAACATGCACTATTACTCATATAATGCAGTTATTATCGACAGAAGTATAATAAATATACTTATTACTTTTATTATTATCAATATAACAGGCACTCTTAGCCATATTTTACTAGCATTATCGCTAGGACTGTAATAATTATACTTACTACTCCCGATATTATCAATATAACATCCATTATTACCCATATAATGCAGTTATTATAGCTAGAACTGTAATAAATATACTTATTACTTATATTATTATCAACATAACATGCATTATTACCCATATAATGCAGTTATAATCGCTAGAACTATAATAAATATACGTATTACTTTTATTATCATCAATATAACATGCATTATTACCCATATTATGCAGTTATTATCGATAGAACTGTAATAAATATACTTATTACTTTTATTGTTATCAATATAACATGCACTATTAGCCATATTTTACTATTATTACCGCTAGAAGTATAATAATTGTACTTGTTACTCCCGATAATATCAATATAACATGCATTATTACCCATATAATGCAGTTATTATCGCTAGAACTGTAATAATTATACTTGTTACTTATATTATTATCAATATAACATGCATTATTACCCTTATTATACAGTTATTATCGCTAGAACTGTAATAATTATACGTATTACTTATACTATTAGTAATATAACGTGCATTATTATCCATATTATGCAGTTATTATCGCTAGAAGTGTAATAATTATACTCATTACTTATATTATTACCAACATAACATGCATTATTACCCATATAATGCAGTTATTATCGCTAGAACTGTAATAATTATACTTACTACTTATATTATTATCAATATCACGTGCATTATTACCCATATTATGCAGTTATTATCGACAGAAGTATAATAAATATACTTATTACTTTTATTATTATCAATATAACATGCATTACTACCCATATTATGTAGTTATTATCGATAGAACTGTAATAAATATACGTACTACTTTCATTATCATCAATATAACATGCATTATTACCCATATAATGCAGTTATTATCGACAGAAGTATAATAAATATACTTATTACTTTTATTATTATCAGTATAACAGGCACTCTTCACCATATTTTACTAGTATTATCGCTAGAACTGTAATAATTATACTTATTACTCCCGATATTATCAATATAACATCCATTACTACCCATATTATGCAGTTATTATCGATAGAACTGTATTAAATATACTTTTTACTTTTATTATTGTCAATATAACATGCATTATTACCCATATTATGCAGTTATTATCGATAGAACTACAATAAATATACTTATTACTTTTATTATTATCAAAGTAACATGCACTATTACCCATATAATGCAGTTATTATCGCTAGAACTGTAATAATTATACTTATTACTTATATTATTACCAACATAACATGCATTATTACCCATATAATGCAGTTATTATCGCTAGAACTGTAATAATTGTACTTATTACTTATATTATTATCAATATAACATGCATTATTACCCATATAATGGAGTTATTATCGCTGGAACTGTAATAATTATACTCATTACTTATATTATTATCAATATAACATGCATTATTACCCATATTATGCAGTTATTATAGCTAGAACTATAATAAATATACGTATTACTTTTTTTGTCATCAATACAACATGCATTATTACGCATATAATGCAGTTATTATCGACAGAAGTATAATAAATATACTTATTACTTTTATTATTATCAGTATAACAGGCACTCTTCACCATACTTTACTAGTATTATCGCTAGAACTGTAATAATTATACTTATTACTTATATTATTATCAATATAACATGCATTATTACCCATATAATGCAGTTATTATCGACAGAAGTATAATAAATATACTTATTACTTTTATTATTATCAATATAACAGGCACTCTTAGCCTTATTTTACTAGTATTATCGCTAGAACTGTAATAATTGTACTTATTACTCCCGATATTATCAATATGACATGCATTATTATCCATATAATGGAGTTATTATCGCTAGAACTGTAATAATTATACTTATTACTTATATTATTACCAACATATGCATTATGACCCATATAATGCAGTTATTATCGCTAGAACTGTAATAATTGTACTTATTACTTATATTATTATCAATATAACATGCATTATTACCCATATAATGGAGTTATTATCGCTAGAACTGTAATAATTATACTCATTACTTTTATTATTATTAATATAACATGCACTATTAGCCATATTTTACTATTATTACCGCTAGAAGTATAATAATTGTACTTGTTACTCCCGATAATATCAATATAACATGCATTATTACTCATATAATGCAGTTATTATCGCTAGAACTGTAATAATTATACTTATTACTTATATTATTATCAATATAACATGCATTATTACCCATATTATGCAGTTATTATCGATAGAACTGTAATAAATATACTTATTACTTTTATTGTTATCAATATAACATGCACTATTAGCCATATTTTACTATTATTACCGCTAGAAGTATAATAATTGTACTTGTTACTCCCGATAATATCAATATAACATGCATTATTACCCATATAATGCAGTTATTATCGCTAGAACTGTAATAACTATACTTGTTACTTATATTATTATCAATATAACATGCATTATTACCCTTATTATACAGTTATTATCGCTAGAACTGTAATAATTATACGTATTACTTATACTATTAGTAATATAACATGCATTATTATCCATATTATGCAGTTATTATCGCTAGAACTGTAATAATTGTACTAATTACTTATATTATTATCAATATAACATGCATTATTACCCATATAATGCTGTTATTAACGACAGAAGTATAATAAATATATTTATTCCTTTTATTATTATCAATACAACAGGCACTCTTAGCCGTATTTAACTAGTATTATCGCTATGACTGTAATAATTATACTTATTACTCCCGATATTATCAATATAATATGCATTATTACGCATATAATGCAGTTATTATAGCTAGAACTGTAATAAATATACTTATTACTTTTATTGTTATCAATATAACATGCACTATTAGCCATATTTTACTATTATTATCGCTAGAAGTATAATAATTGTACTTGTTACTCCCGATAATATCAATATAACATGCATTATTACCCATATAATGCAGTTATTATCGCTAGAACTGTAATAATTATACTCATTACTTATATTATTACCAACATAACATGCATTATTACCCATATAATGCAGTTATTATCGATAGAACTGTAATAATTATACTTATTACTTATATAATTATCAATATAACGTGCATTATTACCCATATTATGCAGCTGTTATCGCTAGAACTGTAATAAATATACTTATTACCATTATTATTATCAATATAACATGCATTATTACCCATATTATGCAGTTATTATCGATAGAACTGTAATAATTATACTCATTACTTATATTATTATCAATATAACATGCATTATTACCCATATAATGCAGTTATTATCGCTAGAACTGTAATAATTATACGCATTACTTATATTATTAGCAATATAACGTGCATTATTACCCATATTATGCAGTTATTATGGCTAGAACTGTAATAATAATACTTACTACTTATATTATTATCAATATAACATGCATTATTACCCATATAATGCAGTTATTATCGACAGAAGTATAATAAATATACTTATTACTTTTATTATTATCAGTATAACAGGCACTCTTCGCCATATTTTACTAGTATTATCGCTAGAACTATAATAATTATACCTATTACTCCCGATATTATCAATATGACATGCATTATTATCCATATAATGGAGTTATTATCGCTAGAACTGTAATAATTATACTTATTACTTATATTATTACCAACATAACATGCATTATTAACCATATAATGCAGTTACTATCGCTAGAACTGTAATAATTGTACTTATTACTTATATTATTATCAATATAACATGCATTATTACCCATATAATGGAGTTATTATCGCTAGAACTGTAATAATTATACTCATTACTTATATTATTATCAATATAACATGCATTATTACCCATATTATGCAGTTATTATAGCTAGAACTATAATAAATATACGTATTACTTTTTTTTGTCATCAATACAACATGCATTATTACGCATATAATGCAGTTATTATCGATAGAACTGTAATAATTATACTCATTACTTATATTATTACCAACATAACATGCATTATTATCCATATAATGCAGTTATTATCGCTAGAACTGTAATAATTATACTTATTACTTATATTATTATCAATATAACGTGCATTATTACCCATATTATGCAGTTATTATCGACAGAAGTATAATAAATATACTTATTACTTTTATTATTATCAATATAACATGCATTACTACCCATATTATGCAGTTATTATCGATAGAACTGTAATAAATATACGTACTACTTTCATTATCATCAATATAACATGCATTATTACCCATATAATGCAGTTATTATCGACAGAAGTATAATAAATATACTTATTACTTTTATTATTATCAGTATAACAGGCACTCTTCACCATATTTTACTAGTATTATCGCTAGAACTATAATTAATATACGTATTACTTTAATTGTCATCAATATAACATGCATTATTACCCATATTATGCAGTTATTATCGATAGAACTGTAATAAATATACTTATTACTTATATTATTATCAATATAACATGCATTATTACCCATATATTGCAGTTATTATCGACAGAAGTATAACAAATATAGTTATTACTTTTATTATTATTAGTATAACATGCACTGTTAGCCATATTTTACTAGTATTATCGCTAGAACTGTAATAATTATACTTATTATTCCCAATATTACCAACATAACATGCATTATTACCCATATAATGCAGTTATTATCGCTAGAGCTGTAATAATTATACTTATTACTTATATTATTATCAATATAACGTGCATTATTACCCATATTATGCAGTTATTATCGCTAGAACTGTAATAAATATACTTATTACTTTTATTATTATCAATATAACATGCACTATTACTCATATAATGCAGTTATTATCGACAGAAGTATAATAAATATACTTATTACTTTTATTATTATCAATATAACAGGCACTCTTAGCCATATTTTACTAGTATTATCGCTAGGACTGTAATAATTATACTTATTACTCCCGATATTATCAATATAACATCCATTATTACCCATATAATGCAGTTATTATAGCTAGAACTGTAATAAATATACTTATTACTTATATTATTATCAATATGACATGCATTATTACCCATATAATGCAGTTATTATCGCTAGAACTATAATAAATATACGTATTACTTTTATTATCATCAATATAACATGCATTATTACCCATATTATGCAGTTATTATCGATAGAACTGTAATAAATATACTTATTACTTTTATTGTTATCAATATAACATGCACTATTAGCCATATTTTACTATTATTACCGCTAGAAGTATAATAATTGTACTTGTTACTCCCGATAATATCAATATAACATGCATTATTACCCATATAATGCAGTTATTATCGCTAGAACTGTAATAACTATACTTGTTACTTATATTATTATCAATATAACATGCATTATTACCCTTATTATACAGTTATTATCGCTAGAACTGTAATAATTATACGTATTACTTATACTATTAGTAATATAACGTGCATTATTATCCATATTATGCAGTTATTATCGCTAGAACTGTAATAATTGTACTAATTACTTATATTATTATCAATATAACATGCAGTATTACCCATATAATGCTGTTATTAACGACAGAAGTATAATAAATATATTTATTCCTTTTATTATTATCAATACAACAGGCACTCTTAGCCGTATTTAACTAGTATTATCGCTATGACTGTAATAATTATACTTATTACTCCCGATATTATCAATATAATATGCATTATTACGCATATAATGCAGTTATTATAGCTAGAACTGTAATAAATATACTTATTACTTTTATTGTTATCAATATAACATGCACTATTAGCCATATTTTACTATTATTATCGCTAGAAGTATAATAATTGTACTTGTTACTCCCGATAATATCAATATAACATGCATTATTACCCATATAATGCAGTTATTATCGCTAGAACTGTAATAATTATACTCATTACTTATATTATTACCAACATAACATGCATTATTACCCATATAATGCAGTTATTATCGATAGAACTGTAATAATTATACTTATTACTTATATAATTATCAATATAACGTGCATTATTACCCATATTATGCAGCTGTTATCGCTAGAACTGTAATAAATATACTTATTACCATTATTATTATCAATATAACATGCATTATTACCCATATTATGCAGTTATTATCGATAGAACTGTAATAATTATACTCATTACTTATATTATTATCAATATAACATGCATTATTAGCCTAATTGCACTATTATTATCGCTAGAACTATAATAATTATACTTATTGCTCCCGATATTATCAATATAACATGCATTATTACCCATATAATGCAGTTATTATCGCTAGAACTGTAATAATTATACGCATTACTTATATTATTAGCAATATAACGTGCATTATTACCCATATTATGCAGTTATTATGGCTAGAACTGTAATAATAATACTTACTACTTATATTATTATCAATATAACATGCATTATTACCCATATAATGCAGTTATTATCGACAGAAGTATAATAAATATACTTATTACTTTTATTATTATCAGTATAACAGGCACTCTTCGCCATATTTTACTAGTATTATCGCTAGAACTATAATAATTATACCTATTACTCCCGATATTATCAATATGACATGCATTATTATCCATATAATGGAGTTATTATCGCTAGAACTGTAATAATTATACTTATTACTTATATTATTACCAACATAACATGCATTATTAACCATATAATGCAGTTACTATCGCTAGAACTGTAATAATTGTACTTATTACTTATATTATTATCAATATAACATGCATTATTACCCATATAATGGAGTTATTATCGCTAGAACTGTAATAATTATACTCATTACTTATATTATTATCAATATAACATGCATTATTACCCATATTATGCAGTTATTATAGCTAGAACTATAATAAATATACGTATTACTTTTTTTTGTCATCAATACAACATGCATTATTACGCATATAATGCAGTTATTATCGATAGAACTGTAATAATTATACTCATTACTTATATTATTACCAACATAACATGCATTATTATCCATATAATGCAGTTATTATCGCTAGAACTGTAATAATTATACTTATTACTTATATTATTATCAATATAACGTGCATTATTACCCATATTATGCAGTTATTATCGACAGAAGTATAATAAATATACTTATTACTTTTATTATTATCAATATAACATGCATTACTACCCATATTATGCAGTTATTATCGATAGAACTGTAATAAATATACGTACTACTTTCATTATCATCAATATAACATGCATTATTACCCATATAATGCAGTTATTATCGACAGAAGTATAATAAATATACTTATTACTTTTATTATTATCAGTATAACAGGCACTCTTCACCATATTTTACTAGTATTATCGCTAGAACTATAATTAATATACGTATTACTTTAATTGTCATCAATATAACATGCATTATTACCCATATTATGCAGTTATTATCGATAGAACTGTAATAAATATACTTATTACTTATATTATTATCAATATAACATGCATTATTACCCATATATTGCAGTTATTATCGACAGAAGTATAACAAATATAGTTATTACTTTTATTATTATTAATATAACATGCACTGTTAGCCATATTTTACTAGTATTATCGCTAGAACTGTAATAATTATACTTATTATTCCCAATATTACCAACATAACATGCATTATTACCCATATAATGCAGTTATTATCGCTAGAACTGTAATAATTATACTTATTACTTATATTATTATCAATATAACGTGCATTATTACCCATATTATGCAGTTATTATCGCTAGAACTGTAATAAATATACTTATTACTTTTATTATTATCAATATAACATGCACTATTACTCATATAATGCAGTTATTATCGACAGAAGTATAATAAATATACTTATTACTTTTATTATTATCAATATAACAGGCACTCTTAGCCATATTTTACTAGCATTATCGCTAGGACTGTAATAATTATACTTACTACTCCCGATATTATCAATATAACATCCATTATTACCCATATAATGCAGTTATTATAGCTAGAACTGTAATAAATATACTTATTACTTATATTATTATCAACATAACATGCATTATTACCCATATAATGCAGTTATAATCGCTAGAACTATAATAAATATACGTATTACTTTTATTATCATCAATATAACATGCATTATTACCCATATTATGCAGTCATTATCGATAGAACTGTAATAAATATACTTATTACTTTTATTGTTATCAATATAACATGCACTATTAGCCATATTTTACTATTATTACCGCTAGAAGTATAATAATTGTACTTGTTACTCCCGATAATATCAATATAACATGCATTATTACCCATATAATGCAGTTATTATCGCTAGAACTGTAATAATTATACTTGTTACTTATATTATTATCAATATAACATGCATTATTACCCTTATTATACAGTTATTATCGCTAGAACTGTAATAATTATACGTATTACTTATACTATTAGTAATATAACGTGCATTATTATCCATATTATGCAGTTATTATCGCTAGAAGTGTAATAATTATACTCATTACTTATATTATTACCAACATAACATGCATTATTACCCATATAATGCAGTTATTATCGCTAGAACTGTAATAATTATACTTACTACTTATATTATTATCAATATCACGTGCATTATTACCCATATTATGCAGTTATTATCGACAGAAGTATAATAAATATACTTATTACTTTTATTATTATCAATATAACATGCATTACTACCCATATTATGTAGTTATTATCGATAGAACTGTAATAAATATACGTACTACTTTCATTATCATCAATATAACATGCATTATTACCCATATAATGCAGTTATTATCGACAGAAGTATAATAAATATACTTATTACTTTTATTATTATCAGTATAACAGGCACTCTTCACCATATTTTACTAGTATTATCGCTAGAACTGTAATAATTATACTTATTACTCCCGATATTATCAATATAACATCCATTACTACCCATATTATGCAGTTATTATCGATAGAACTGTATTAAATATACTTTTTACTTTTATTATTGTCAATATAACATGCATTATTACCCATATTATGCAGTTATTATCGATAGAACTACAATAAATATACTTATTACTTTTATTATTATCAAAGTAACATGCACTATTACCCATATAATGCAGTTATTATCGCTAGAACTGTAATAATTATACTTATTACTTATATTATTACCAACATAACATGCATTATTACCCATATAATGCAGTTATTATCGCTAGAACTGTAATAATTGTACTTATTACTTATATTATTATCAATATAACATGCATTATTACCCATATAATGGAGTTATTATCGCTGGAACTGTAATAATTATACTCATTACTTATATTATTATCAATATAACATGCATTATTACCCATATTATGCAGTTATTATAGCTAGAACTATAATAAATATACGTATTACTTTTTTTGTCATCAATACAACATGCATTATTACGCATATAATGCAGTTATTATCGACAGAAGTATAATAAATATACTTATTACTTTTATTATTATCAGTATAACAGGCACTCTTCACCATACTTTACTAGTATTATCGCTAGAACTGTAATAATTATACTTATTACTTATATTATTATCAATATAACATGCATTATTACCCATATAATGCAGTTATTATCGACAGAAGTATAATAAATATACTTATTACTTTTATTATTATCAATATAACAGGCACTCTTAGCCTTATTTTACTAGTATTATCGCTAGAACTGTAATAATTGTACTTATTACTCCCGATATTATCAATATGACATGCATTATTATCCATATAATGGAGTTATTATCGCTAGAACTGTAATAATTATACTTATTACTTATATTATTACCAACATATGCATTATGACCCATATAATGCAGTTATTATCGCTAGAACTGTAATAATTGTACTTATTACTTATATTATTATCAATATAACATGCATTATTACCCATATAATGGAGTTATTATCGCTAGAACTGTAATAATTATACTCATTACTTTTATTATTATTAATATAACATGCACTATTAGCCATATTTTACTATTATTACCGCTAGAAGTATAATAATTGTACTTGTTACTCCCGATAATATCAATATAACATGCATTATTACTCATATAATGCAGTTATTATCGCTAGAACTGTAATAATTATACTTATTACTTATATTATTATCAATATAACGTGCATTATTACCCATATAATGCAGTTATTATCGCTAGAACTGTAATAATTATACGCATTACTTATATTATTAGCAATATAACGTGCATTATTACCCATATTATGCAGTTATTATGGCTAGAACTGTAATAATAATACTTACTACTTATATTATTATCAATATAACATGCATTATTACCCATATAATGCAGTTATTATCGACAGAAGTATAATAAATATACTTATTACTTTTATTATTATCAGTATAACAGGCACTCTTCGCCATATTTTACTAGTATTATCGCTAGAACTATAATAATTATACCTATTACTCCCGATATTATCAATATGACATGCATTATTATCCATATAATGGAGTTATTATCGCTAGAACTGTAATAATTATACTTATTACTTATATTATTACCAACATAACATGCATTATTAACCATATAATGCAGTTACTATCGCTAGAACTGTAATAATTGTACTTATTACTTATATTATTATCAATATAACATGCATTATTACCCATATAATGGAGTTATTATCGCTAGAACTGTAATAATTATACTCATTACTTATATTATTATCAATATAACATGCATTATTACCCATATTATGCAGTTATTATAGCTAGAACTATAATAAATATACGTATTACTTTTTTTTGTCATCAATACAACATGCATTATTACGCATATAATGCAGTTATTATCGATAGAACTGTAATAATTATACTCATTACTTATATTATTACCAACATAACATGCATTATTATCCATATAATGCAGTTATTATCGCTAGAACTGTAATAATTATACTTATTACTTATATTATTATCAATATAACGTGCATTATTACCCATATTATGCAGTTATTATCGACAGAAGTATAATAAATATACTTATTACTTTTATTATTATCAATATAACATGCATTACTACCCATATTATGCAGTTATTATCGATAGAACTGTAATAAATATACGTACTACTTTCATTATCATCAATATAACATGCATTATTACCCATATAATGCAGTTATTATCGACAGAAGTATAATAAATATACTTATTACTTTTATTATTATCAGTATAACAGGCACTCTTCACCATATTTTACTAGTATTATCGCTAGAACTATAATTAATATACGTATTACTTTAATTGTCATCAATATAACATGCATTATTACCCATATTATGCAGTTATTATCGATAGAACTGTAATAAATATACTTATTACTTATATTATTATCAATATAACATGCATTATTACCCATATATTGCAGTTATTATCGACAGAAGTATAACAAATATAGTTATTACTTTTATTATTATTAATATAACATGCACTGTTAGCCATATTTTACTAGTATTATCGCTAGAACTGTAATAATTATACTTATTATTCCCAATATTACCAACATAACATGCATTATTACCCATATAATGCAGTTATTATCGCTAGAACTGTAATAATTATACTTATTACTTATATTATTATCAATATAACGTGCATTATTACCCATATTATGCAGTTATTATCGCTAGAACTGTAATAAATATACTTATTACTTTTATTATTATCAATATAACATGCACTATTACTCATATAATGCAGTTATTATCGACAGAAGTATAATAAATATACTTATTACTTTTATTATTATCAATATAACAGGCACTCTTAGCCATATTTTACTAGCATTATCGCTAGGACTGTAATAATTATACTTACTACTCCCGATATTATCAATATAACATCCATTATTACCCATATAATGCAGTTATTATAGCTAGAACTGTAATAAATATACTTATTACTTATATTATTATCAACATAACATGCATTATTACCCATATAATGCAGTTATAATCGCTAGAACTATAATAAATATACGTATTACTTTTATTATCATCAATATAACATGCATTATTACCCATATTATGCAGTTATTATCGATAGAACTGTAATAAATATACTTATTACTTTTATTGTTATCAATATAACATGCACTATTAGCCATATTTTACTATTATTACCGCTAGAAGTATAATAATTGTACTTGTTACTCCCGATAATATCAATATAACATGCATTATTACCCATATAATGCAGTTATTATCGCTAGAACTGTAATAATTATACTTGTTACTTATATTATTATCAATATAACATGCATTATTACCCTTATTATACAGTTATTATCGCTAGAACTGTAATAATTATACGTATTACTTATACTATTAGTAATATAACGTGCATTATTATCCATATTATGCAGTTATTATCGCTAGAAGTGTAATAATTATACTCATTACTTATATTATTACCAACATAACATGCATTATTACCCATATAATGCAGTTATTATCGCTAGAACTGTAATAATTATACTTACTACTTATATTATTATCAATATCACGTGCATTATTACCCATATTATGCAGTTATTATCGACAGAAGTATAATAAATATACTTATTACTTTTATTGTTATCAATATAACATGCATTACTACCCATATTATGTAGTTATTATCGATAGAACTGTAATAAATATACGTACTACTTTCATTATCATCAATATAACATGCATTATTACCCATATAATGCAGTTATTATCGACAGAAGTATAATAAATATACTTATTACTTTTATTATTATCAGTATAACAGGCACTCTTCACCATATTTTACTAGTATTATCGCTAGAACTGTAATAATTATACTTATTACTCCCGATATTATCAATATAACATCCATTACTACCCATATTATGCAGTTATTATCGATAGAACTGTATTAAATATACTTTTTACTTTTATTATTGTCAATATAACATGCATTATTACCCATATTATGCAGTTATTATCGATAGAACTACAATAAATATACTTATTACTTTTATTATTATCAAAGTAACATGCACTATTACCCATATAATGCAGTTATTATCGCTAGAACTGTAATAATTATACTTATTACTTATATTATTACCAACATAACATGCATTATTACCCATATAATGCAGTTATTATCGCTAGAACTGTAATAATTGTACTTATTACTTATATTATTATCAATATAACATGCATTATTACCCATATAATGGAGTTATTATCGCTGGAACTGTAATAATTATACTCATTACTTATATTATTATCAATATAACATGCATTATTACCCATATTATGCAGTTATTATAGCTAGAACTATAATAAATATACGTATTACTTTTTTTGTCATCAATACAACATGCATTATTACGCATATAATGCAGTTATTATCGACAGAAGTATAATAAATATACTTATTACTTTTATTATTATCAGTATAACAGGCACTCTTCACCATACTTTACTAGTATTATCGCTAGAACTGTAATAATTATACTTATTACTTATATTATTATCAATATAACATGCATTATTACCCATATAATGCAGTTATTATCGACAGAAGTATAATAAATATACTTATTACTTTTATTATTATCAATATAACAGGCACTCTTAGCCTTATTTTACTAGTATTATCGCTAGAACTGTAATAATTGTACTTATTACTCCCGATATTATCAATATGACATGCATTATTATCCATATAATGGAGTTATTATCGCTAGAACTGTAATAATTATACTTATTACTTATATTATTACCAACATATGCATTATGACCCATATAATGCAGTTATTATCGCTAGAACTGTAATAATTGTACTTATTACTTATATTATTATCAATATAACATGCATTATTACCCATATAATGGAGTTATTATCGCTAGAACTGTAATAATTATACTCATTACTTTTATTATTATTAATATAACATGCACTATTAGCCATATTTTACTATTATTACCGCTAGAAGTATAATAATTGTACTTGTTACTCCCGATAATATCAATATAACATGCATTATTACTCATATAATGCAGTTATTATCGCTAGAACTGTAATAATTATACTTATTACTTATATTATTATCAATATAACGTGCATTATTACCCATATTATGCAGTTATTATCGCTAGAACTGTAATAATTGTACTTATTACTTATATTATTATCAATATAACATGCATTATTACCCATATAATGCAGTTATTATCGACAGAAGTATAATAACTATACTTATTACTTTTATTATTATCAATATAACATGCACTCTTAGTCATATTTTACTATTATTATATCTGGAACTATAATAATTATACTTATTACTCCCGATATTATCAATATAACATGCATTCTTACCCATATAATGCAGTTATTATCGCTAGAACTGTAACAATTATACTTATTACTTACATTATTAGCAATATAACGTGCATTATTACCCATATTCTGCAGTTATTATGGCTAGGACTGTAATAATTATACTTATTACTTATATTATTATCAATATGACATGCACTATTACCCATATAATGCAGTTATTATCGACAGCAGTATAATAAATATACTTATTACTTTTATTATTATCAGTATAACATGCACTATTAGCCATATTTTACTTTTATTATCGCTAGAACTATAATAATTATACTTATTACTCCCGATATTATCAATATAACATGCATTATTACGCATATAATGCAGTTATTATCGCTAGAACTGTAATAATTATACTTATTACTTATAATATTATCAATATAACATGCATTATAACCCATATAATGCAGTTATTATCCACAGAAGTATAATAAATATACTTATTACTTTTATTATTATCAATATAACATGCATTATTACCCATATAATGCAGTTACTATCGCTAGAACTGTAATAATTATACTTATTACTTATATTGTTAGCAATATAACGTGCATTGTTACCCATATTATGCAGTTATTATCGCTAGAACTGTAATAATTATACTTATTACTTATATTATTATCAATATAACATGCACTATTACCCATATAATGCAGTTATTATCGACAGAAGTATAATAAATATACTTATTACTTTTATTATTATCAACATAACAGGCACTCTTAGCCATATTTTACTAGTATTATTGCTAGAACTGTAATATTTATACCTACTACTTATATTATTATCAATATAACATGCATTATTACCCATACTATGCAGTTATAATCGCTAGAACTATAATAAATATACTTAGTACTTTTATTATCATCAATATAACATGCATTATTACCCATATTATGCAGTTGTTATCGCTAGAACTGTAATAAATATACTTATTACCATTATTATTATCAATATAACATGCATTATTACACATATAATGCAGTTATTATCGCTAGAACTGTAATAATTATACTTATTACTTATATTATTATCAATATAACGTGCATTATTACCCATATTATGCAGTTATTATCGCTAGAACTGTAATAAATATACTTATTACTTTTATTATTATCAATATAACATGCACTATTACTCATATAATGCAGTTATTATCGACAGAAGTATAATAAATATACTTATTACTTTTATTATTATCAATATAACAGGCACTCTTAGCCATATTTTACTAGTATTATCGCTATGACTGTAATAATTATACTTATTACTCCCGATATTATCAATATAACATGCATTATTACGCATATAATGCAGTTATTATCGCTAGAACTGTAATAATTATACTTATTACTTATATTATTATCAATATAACATGCATTATTACCAATATAATGCAGTTATTATCGACAGAAGTATAATAAATATACTTACTTCTTTTATTATTATCAATATAACATGCATTATTACCCATATAATGCAGTTATTATAGCTAGAACTGTAATAAATATACTTATTACTTACATTATTATCAATATAACATGCATTATTACCCATATAATGCAGTTATTATCGCTAGCACTATAATAAATATACGTATTACTTTTATTATCATCATTATAACATGCATTATTACCCATATTATGCAGTTATTATCGATAGAACTGGAATAAATATACTTATTACTTTTATTGTTATCAATATAACATGCACTATTAGCCATATTTTACTATTATTATCGCTAGAAGTATAATAATTGTACTTGTTACTCCCGATAATATCAATATAACATGCATTATTACCCATATAATGCACTTATTATCGCTAGAACTGTAATAATTATACTTATTACTTATATTATTATCAATATAACATGCATTATTACCCTTATTATGCAGTTATTATCGCTAGAACTGTAATAATTGTACTAATTACTTATATTATTATCAATATAACATGCATTATTACCCATATAATGCTGTTATTATCGACAGAAGTATAATAAATATATTTATTCCTTTTATTATTATCAATACAGCAGGCACTCTTAGCCATATTTAACTAGTATTATCGCTATGACTGTAATAATTATACTTATTACTCCCGATATTATCAATATAACATGCATTATTACGCATATAATGCAGTTATTATCGCTAGAACTGTAATAATTATACTTATTACTTATATTATTATCAATATAACATGCATTATTACCCATACAATGCAGTTATTATCGACAGAAGTATAATAAATATACTTATTACTTTTATTATTATCAATATAACAGGCACTCTTAGCCATATTTTACTAGTATTATCGCTAGGACTGTAATAATTATACTTATTACTCCCGATATTATCAATATAATATGCATTATTGCGCATATAATGCAGTTATTATAGCTGGAACTGTAATAAATATACTTATTACTTTTATTGTTATCAATATAACATGCACTATTAGCCATATTTTACTATTATTATCGCTAGAAGTATAATAATTGTACTTGTTACTCCCGATAATATCAATATAACATGCATTATTACCCATATAATGCAGTTATTATCGACAGAAGTATAACAAATATAGTTATTACTTTTATTATTATTAATATAACATGCACTGTTAGCCATATTTTACTAGTATTATCGCTAGAACTGTAATAATTATACTTATTATTCCCAATATTACCAACATAACATGCATTATTACCCATATAATGCAGTTATTATCGCTAGAGCTGTAATAATTATACTTATTACTTATATTATTATCAATATAACGTGCATTATTACCCATATTATGCAGTTATTATCGCTAGAACTGTAATAAATATACTTATTACTTTTATTATTATCAATATAACATGCACTATTACTCATATAATGCAGTTATTATCGACAGAAGTATAATAAATATACTTATTACTTTTATTATTATCAATATAACAGGCACTCTTAGCCATATTTTACTAGTATTATCGCTAGGACTGTAATAATTATACTTATTACTCCCGATATTATCAATATAACATCCATTATTACCCATATAATGCAGTTATTATAGCTAGAACTGTAATAAATATACTTATTACTTATATTATTATCAATATGACATGCATTATTACCCATATAATGCAGTTATTATCGCTAGAACTATAATAAATATACGTATTACTTTTATTATCATCAATATAACATGCATTATTACCCATATTATGCAGTTATTATCGATAGAACTGTAATAAATATACTTATTACTTTTATTGTTATCAATATAACATGCACTATTAGCCATATTTTACTATTATTACCGCTAGAAGTATAATAATTGTACTTGTTACTCCCGATAATATCAATATAACATGCATTATTACCCATATAATGCAGTTATTATCGCTAGAACTGTAATAACTATACTTGTTACTTATATTATTATCAATATAACATGCATTATTACCCTTATTATACAGTTATTATCGCTAGAACTGTAATAATTATACGTATTACTTATACTATTAGTAATATAACGTGCATTATTATCCATATTATGCAGTTATTATCGCTAGAACTGTAATAATTGTACTAATTACTTATATTATTATCAATATAACATGCATTATTACCCATATAATGCTGTTATTAACGACAGAAGTATAATAAATATATTTATTCCTTTTATTATTATCAATACAACAGGCACTCTTAGCCGTATTTAACTAGTATTATCGCTATGACTGTAATAATTATACTTATTACTCCCGATATTATCAATATAATATGCATTATTACGCATATAATGCAGTTATTATAGCTAGAACTGTAATAAATATACTTATTACTTTTATTGTTATCAATATAACATGCACTATTAGCCATATTTTACTATTATTATCGCTAGAAGTATAATAATTGTACTTGTTACTCCCGATAATATCAATATAACATGCATTATTACCCATATAATGCAGTTATTATCGCTAGAACTGTAATAATTATACTTATTACTTATATTATTATCAATATAACATGCATTATTACCCTTATTATGCAGTTATTATCGCTAGAACTGTAATAATTGTACTAATTACTTATATTATTATCAATATAACATGCATTATTACCCATATAATGCTGTTATTATCGACAGAAGTATAATAAATATATTTATTCCTTTTATTATTATCAATACAACAGGCACTCTTAGCCATATTTAACTAGTATTATCGCTATGACTGTAATAATTATACTTATTACTCCCGATATTATCAATATAACATGCATTATTACGCATATAATGCAGTTATTATCGCTAAAACTGTAATAATTATACTTATTACTTATATTATTATCAATATAACATGCATTATTACCCATATAATGCAGTTATTATCGACAGAAGTATAATAAATATACTTACTACTTTTATTATTATCAATATAACATGCATTATTACCCATATAATGCAGTTATTATCGCTAGAACTGTAATAATTATACTTATTACTTATAATATTAGCAATATAACGTGCATTGATACCCATATTATGCAGTTATTATCGATAGAACTATAATAAATATACTTATTACTTTTATTATTATCAATATAACATGCATTATTACCCATATAATGCAGTTATTATCGACAGAAGTATAATAAATATACTTATTACTTTTATTATTATCAATATAACAGGCACTCTTAGCCATATTTTACTAGTATTATCGCTAGGACTGTAATAATTATACTTATTACTCCCGATATTATCAATATAATATGCATTATTACGCATATAATGCAGTTATTATAGCTAGAACTGTAATAAATATACTCATTACTTTTATTGTTATCAATATAACATGCACTATTAGCCATATTTTACTATTATTATCACTAGAAGTATAATAATTGTACTTGTTACTCCCGATAATATCAATATAACATGCATTATTACCCATATAATGCAGTTATTATCGCTAGAACTGTAATAATTATACTCATTACTTATATTATTACCAACATAACATGCATTATTACCCATATAATGCAGTTATTATCGCTAGAACTGTAATAATTATACTTATTACTTATATTATTATCAATATAACGTGCATTATTACCCATATTATGCAGCTGTTATCGCTAGAACTGTAATAAATATACGTATTACTTTTATTATCATCAATATAACATGCATTATTACCCATATTATGCAGTTATTATCGATAGAACTGTAATAAATATACTTATTACTTTTATTGTTATCAATATAACATGCACTATTAGCCATATTTTACTATTATTACCGCTAGAAGTATAATAATTGTACTTGTTACTCCCGATAATATCAATATAACATGCATTATTACCCATATAATGCAGTTATTATCGATAGAACTGTAATAATTATACTTGTTACTTATGTTATTATCAATATAACATGCATTATTACCCTTATTATACAGTTATTATCGCTAGAACTGTAATAATTATACGTATTACTTATACTATTAGTAATATAACGTGCATTATTATCCATATTATGCAGTTATTATCGCTAGAACTGTAATAATTATACTCATTACTTATATTATTACCAACATAACATGCATTATTACCCATATAATGCAGTTATTATCGCTAGAACTGTAATAATTATACTTATTACTTATATTATTATCAATATATAGTGCATTATTACCCATATTATGCAGTTATTATCGACAGAAGTATAATAAATATACTTATTACTTTTATTATTATCAATATAACATGCATTACTACCCATATTATGCAGTTATTATCGATAGAACTGTAATAAATATACGTACTACTTTCATTATCATCAATATAACATGCATTATTACCCATATAATGCAGTTATTATCGACAGAAGTATAATAAATATACTTATTACTTTTATTATTATCAATATAACAGGCACTCTTAGCCATATTTTACTAGTATTATCGCTAGGACTGTAATAATTATACTTATTACTCCCGATATTATCAATATAACATCCATTATTACCCATATAATGCAGTTATTATAGCTAGAACTGTAATAAATATACTTATTACTTATATTATTATCAATATAACATGCACTATTACCCATATAATGCAGTTATTATCGCTAGAACTGTAATAAATATACTTATTACTTATATTATTATCAATATAACATGCACTATTACCCATATAATGCAGTTATTATCGCTAGAACTGTAATAAATATACTTATTACTTTTATTATTATCAATATAACATGCACTATTACTCATATACTGCAGTTATTATCGACAGAAGTATAATAAATATACTTATTACTTTTATTATTATCAATATAACAGGCACTCTTAGCCATATTTTACTAGTATTATCGCTAGGACTGTAATAATTATACTTAATACTCCCGATATTATCAATATAACATCCATTATTACCCATATAATGCAGTTATTATAGCTAGAACTGTAATAAATATACTTATTGCTTACATTATTATCAATATAACATGCATTATTACCCATATAATGCAGTTATTATCGACAGAAGTATAATAAATATACTTACTACTTTTATTATTATCAATATAACATGCATTATTACCCATATAATGCAGTTATTATCGCCAGAACTGTAATAATTATACTTATTACTTATAATATTAGCAATATAACGTGCATTGATACCCATATTATGCAGTTATTATCGATAGAACTATAATAAATATACTTATTACTTTTATTATTATCAATATAACATGCATTATTACCCATATTATGCAGTTATTATCGGTAGAACTGGAATAAATATACTTATTACTTTTATTGTTATCAATATAACATGCACTATTAGCCATATTTTACTATTATTATCGCTAGAAGTATAATAATTGTACTTGTTACTCCCGATAATATCAATATAACATGCATTATTACCCATATAATGCAGTTATTATCGATAGAACTGTAATAATTATACTTATTACTTATATTTTTATCAATATAACATGCATTATTACAATTATTATGCAGTTATTATCGCTAGAACTGTAATAATTGTACTAATTACTTATATTATTATCAATATAACATGCATTATTACCCATATAATGCTGTTATTATCGACAGAAGTATAATAAATATATTTATTCCTTTTATTATTATCAATACAGCAGGCACTCTTAGCCATATTTAACTAGTATTATCGCTATGACTGTAATAATTATACTTATTACTCCCGATATTATCAATATAACATGCATTATTACGCATATAATGCAGTTATTATCGCTAGAACTGTAATAATTATACTTATTACTTATATTATTATCAATATAACATGCATTATTACCCATATAATGCAGTTATTATCGACAGAAGTATAATAAATATACTTATTACTTTTATCATTATCAATATAACAGGCACTCTTAGCCATATTTTACTAGTATTATCGCTAGGACTGTAATAATTATACTTATTACTCCCGATATTATCAATATAATATGCATTATTGCGCATATAATGCAGTTATTATAGCTAGAACTGTAATAAATATACTTATTACTTTTATTGTTATCAATATAACATGCACTATTAGCCATATTTTACTATTATTATCGCTAGAAGTATAATAATTGTACTTGTTACTCCCGATAATATCAATATAACATGCATTATTACCCATATAATGCAGTTATTATCGACAGAAGTATAACAAATATAGTTATTACTTTTATTATTATTAATATAACATGCACTGTTAGCCATATTTTACTAGTATTATCGCTAGAACTGTAATAATTATACTTATTATTCCCAATATTACCAACATAACATGCATTATTACCCATATAATGCAGTTATTATCGCTAGAGCTGTAATAATTATACTTATTACTTATATTATTATCAATATAACGTGCATTATTACCCATATTATGCAGTTATTATCGCTAGAACTGTAATAAATATACTTATTACTTTTATTATTATCAATATAACATGCACTATTACTCATATAATGCAGTTATTATCGACAGAAGTATAATAAATATACTTATTACTTTTATTATTATCAATATAACAGGCACTCTTAGCCATATTTTACTAGTATTATCGCTAGGACTGTAATAATTATACTTATTACTCCCGATATTATCAATATAACATCCATTATTACCCATATAATGCAGTTATTATCGCTAGAACTATAATAAATATACGTATTACTTTTATTATCATCAATATAACATGCATTATTACCCATATTATGCAGTTATTATCGATAGAACTGTAATAAATATACTTATTACTTTTATTGTTATCAATATAACATGCACTATGAGCCATATTTTACTATTATTACCGCTAGAAGTATAATAATTGTACTTGTTACTCCAGATAATATCAATATAACATGCATTATTACCCATATAATGCAGTTATTATCGCTAGAACTGTAATAACTATACTTGTTACTTATATTATTATCAATATAACATGCATTATTACCCTTATTATACAGTTATTATCGCTAGAACTGTAATAATTATACGTATTACTTATACTATTAGTAATATAACGTGTATTATTATCCATATTATGCAGTTATTATCGCTAGAACTGTAATAATTGTACTAATTACTTATATTATTATCAATATAACATGCATTATTACCCATATAATGCTGTTATTAACGACAGAAGTATAATAAATATATTTATTCCTTTTATTATTATCAATACAACAGGCACTCTTAGCCGTATTTAACTAGTATTATCGCTATGACTGTAATAATTATACTTATTACTCCCGATATTATCAATATAATATGCATTATTACGCATATAATGCAGTTATTATAGCTAGAACTGTAATAAATATACTTATTACTTTTATTGTTATCAATATAACATGCACTATTAGCCATATTTTACTATTATTACCGCTAGAAGTATAATAATTGTACTTGTTACTCCCGATAATATCAATATAACATGCATTATTACCCATATAATGCAGTTATTATCGCTAGAACTGTAATAACTATACTTGTTACTTATATTATTATCAATATAACATGCATTATTACCCTTATTATACAGTTATTATCGCTAGAACTGTAATAATTATACGTATTACTTATACTATTAGTAATATAACGTGCATTATTATCCATATTATGCAGTTATTATCGCTAGAACTGTAATAATTGTACTAATTACTTATATTATTATCAATATAACATGCATTATTACCCATATAATGCTGTTATTAACGACAGAAGTATAATAAATATATTTATTCCTTTTATTATTATCAATACAACAGGCACTCTTAGCCGTATTTAACTAGTATTATCGCTATGACTGTAATAATTATACTTATTACTCCCGATATTATCAATATAATATGCATTATTACGCATATAATGCAGTTATTATAGCTAGAACTGTAATAAATATACTTATTACTTTTATTGTTATCAATATAACATGCACTATTAGCCATATTTTACTATTATTATCGCTAGAAGTATAATAATTGTACTTGTTACTCCCGATAATATCAATATAACATGCATTATTACCCATATAATGCAGTTATTATCGCTAGAACTGTAATAATTATACTTATTACTTATATTATTATCAATATAACATGCATTATTACCCTTATTATGCAGTTATTATCGCTAGAACTGTAATAATTGTACTAATTACTTATATTATTATCAATATAACATGCATTATTACCCATATAATGCTGTTATTATCGACAGAAGTATAATAAATATATTTATTCCTTTTATTATTATCAATACAACAGGCACTCTTAGCCATATTTAACTAGTATTATCGCTATGACTGTAATAATTATACTTATTACTCCCGATATTATCAATATAACATGCATTATTACGCATATAATGCAGTTATTATCGCTAAAACTGTAATAATTATACTTATTACTTATATTATTATCAATATAACATGCATTATTACCCATATAATGCAGTTATTATCGACAGAAGTATAATAAATATACTTACTACTTTTATTATTATCAATATAACATGCATTATTACCCATATAATGCAGTTATTATCGCTAGAACTGTAATAATTATACTTATTACTTATAATATTAGCAATATAACGTGCATTGATACCCATATTATGCAGTTATTATCGATAGAACTATAATAAATATACTTATTACTTTTATTATTATCAATATAACATGCATTATTACCCATATAATGCAGTTATTATCGACAGAAGTATAATAAATATACTTATTACTTTTATTATTATCAATATAACAGGCACTCTTAGCCATATTTTACTAGTATTATCGCTAGGACTGTAATAATTATACTTATTACTCCCGATATTATCAATATAATATGCATTATTACGCATATAATGCAGTTATTATAGCTAGAACTGTAATAAATATACTCATTACTTTTATTGTTATCAATATAACATGCACTATTAGCCATATTTTACTATTATTATCACTAGAAGTATAATAATTGTACTTGTTACTCCCGATAATATCAATATAACATGCATTATTACCCATATAATGCAGTTATTATCGCTAGAACTGTAATAATTATACTCATTACTTATATTATTACCAACATAACATGCATTATTACCCATATAATGCAGTTATTATCGCTAGAACTGTAATAATTATACTTATTACTTATATTATTATCAATATAACGTGCATTATTACCCATATTATGCAGCTGTTATCGCTAGAACTGTAATAAATATACGTATTACTTTTATTATCATCAATATAACATGCATTATTACCCATATTATGCAGTTATTATCGATAGAACTGTAATAAATATACTTATTACTTTTATTGTTATCAATATAACATGCACTATTAGCCATATTTTACTATTATTACCGCTAGAAGTATAATAATTGTACTTGTTACTCCCGATAATATCAATATAACATGCATTATTACCCATATAATGCAGTTATTATCGATAGAACTGTAATAATTATACTTGTTACTTATGTTATTATCAATATAACATGCATTATTACCCTTATTATACAGTTATTATCGCTAGAACTGTAATAATTATACGTATTACTTATACTATTAGTAATATAACGTGCATTATTATCCATATTATGCAGTTATTATCGCTAGAACTGTAATAATTATACTCATTACTTATATTATTACCAACATAACATGCATTATTACCCATATAATGCAGTTATTATCGCTAGAACTGTAATAATTATACTTATTACTTATATTATTATCAATATATAGTGCATTATTACCCATATTATGCAGTTATTATCGACAGAAGTATAATAAATATACTTATTACTTTTATTATTATCAATATAACATGCATTACTACCCATATTATGCAGTTATTATCGATAGAACTGTAATAAATATACGTACTACTTTCATTATCATCAATATAACATGCATTATTACCCATATAATGCAGTTATTATCGACAGAAGTATAATAAATATACTTATTACTTTTATTATTATCAATATAACAGGCACTCTTAGCCATATTTTACTAGTATTATCGCTAGGACTGTAATAATTATACTTATTACTCCCGATATTATCAATATAACATCCATTATTACCCATATAATGCAGTTATTATAGCTAGAACTGTAATAAATATACTTATTACTTATATTATTATCAATATAACATGCACTATTACCCATATAATGCAGTTATTATCGCTAGAACTGTAATAAATATACTTATTACTTATATTATTATCAATATAACATGCACTATTACCCATATAATGCAGTTATTATCGCTAGAACTGTAATAAATATACTTATTACTTTTATTATTATCAATATAACATGCACTATTACTCATATACTGCAGTTATTATCGACAGAAGTATAATAAATATACTTATTACTTTTATTATTATCAATATAACAGGCACTCTTAGCCATATTTTACTAGTATTATCGCTAGGACTGTAATAATTATACTTAATACTCCCGATATTATCAATATAACATCCATTATTACCCATATAATGCAGTTATTATAGCTAGAACTGTAATAAATATACTTATTGCTTACATTATTATCAATATAACATGCATTATTACCCATATAATGCAGTTATTATCGACAGAAGTATAATAAATATACTTACTACTTTTATTATTATCAATATAACATGCATTATTACCCATATAATGCAGTTATTATCGCCAGAACTGTAATAATTATACTTATTACTTATAATATTAGCAATATAACGTGCATTGATACCCATATTATGCAGTTATTATCGATAGAACTATAATAAATATACTTATTACTTTTATTATTATCAATATAACATGCATTATTACCCATATTATGCAGTTATTATCGGTAGAACTGGAATAAATATACTTATTACTTTTATTGTTATCAATATAACATGCACTATTAGCCATATTTTACTATTATTATCGCTAGAAGTATAATAATTGTACTTGTTACTCCCGATAATATCAATATAACATGCATTATTACCCATATAATGCAGTTATTATCGATAGAACTGTAATAATTATACTTATTACTTATATTTTTATCAATATAACATGCATTATTACAATTATTATGCAGTTATTATCGCTAGAACTGTAATAATTGTACTAATTACTTATATTATTATCAATATAACATGCATTATTACCCATATAATGCTGTTATTATCGACAGAAGTATAATAAATATATTTATTCCTTTTATTATTATCAATACAGCAGGCACTCTTAGCCATATTTAACTAGTATTATCGCTATGACTGTAATAATTATACTTATTACTCCCGATATTATCAATATAACATGCATTATTACGCATATAATGCAGTTATTATCGCTAGAACTGTAATAATTATACTTATTACTTATATTATTATCAATATAACATGCATTATTACCCATATAATGCAGTTATTATCGACAGAAGTATAATAAATATACTTATTACTTTTATCATTATCAATATAACAGGCACTCTTAGCCATATTTTACTAGTATTATCGCTAGGACTGTAATAATTATACTTATTACTCCCGATATTATCAATATAATATGCATTATTGCGCATATAATGCAGTTATTATAGCTAGAACTGTAATAAATATACTTATTACTTTTATTGTTATCAATATAACATGCACTATTAGCCATATTTTACTATTATTATCGCTAGAAGTATAATAATTGTACTTGTTACTCCCGATAATATCAATATAACATGCATTATTACCCATATAATGCAGTTATTATCGACAGAAGTATAACAAATATAGTTATTACTTTTATTATTATTAATATAACATGCACTGTTAGCCATATTTTACTAGTATTATCGCTAGAACTGTAATAATTATACTTATTATTCCCAATATTACCAACATAACATGCATTATTACCCATATAATGCAGTTATTATCGCTAGAGCTGTAATAATTATACTTATTACTTATATTATTATCAATATAACGTGCATTATTACCCATATTATGCAGTTATTATCGCTAGAACTGTAATAAATATACTTATTACTTTTATTATTATCAATATAACATGCACTATTACTCATATAATGCAGTTATTATCGACAGAAGTATAATAAATATACTTATTACTTTTATTATTATCAATATAACAGGCACTCTTAGCCATATTTTACTAGTATTATCGCTAGGACTGTAATAATTATACTTATTACTCCCGATATTATCAATATAACATCCATTATTACCCATATAATGCAGTTATTATCGCTAGAACTATAATAAATATACGTATTACTTTTATTATCATCAATATAACATGCATTATTACCCATATTATGCAGTTATTATCGATAGAACTGTAATAAATATACTTATTACTTTTATTGTTATCAATATAACATGCACTATGAGCCATATTTTACTATTATTACCGCTAGAAGTATAATAATTGTACTTGTTACTCCAGATAATATCAATATAACATGCATTATTACCCATATAATGCAGTTATTATCGCTAGAACTGTAATAACTATACTTGTTACTTATATTATTATCAATATAACATGCATTATTACCCTTATTATACAGTTATTATCGCTAGAACTGTAATAATTATACGTATTACTTATACTATTAGTAATATAACGTGTATTATTATCCATATTATGCAGTTATTATCGCTAGAACTGTAATAATTGTACTAATTACTTATATTATTATCAATATAACATGCATTATTACCCATATAATGCTGTTATTAACGACAGAAGTATAATAAATATATTTATTCCTTTTATTATTATCAATACAACAGGCACTCTTAGCCGTATTTAACTAGTATTATCGCTATGACTGTAATAATTATACTTATTACTCCCGATATTATCAATATAATATGCATTATTACGCATATAATGCAGTTATTATAGCTAGAACTGTAATAAATATACTTATTACTTTTATTGTTATCAATATAACATGCACTATTAGCCATATTTTACTATTATTATCGCTAGAAGTATAATAATTGTACTTGTTACTCCCGATAATATCAATATAACATGCATTATTACCCATATAATGCAGTTATTATCGCTAGAACTGTAATAATTATACTCATTACTTATATTATTACCAACATAACATGCATTATTACCCATATAATGCAGTTATTATCGATAGAACTGTAATAATTATACTTATTACTTATATAATTATCAATATAACGTGCATTATTAGCCATATTGCACTATTATTATCGCTAGAACTATAATAATTATACTTATTGCTCCCGATATTATCAATATAACATGCATTATTACCCATATAATGCAGTTATTATCGCTAGAACTGTAATAATTATACGCATTACTTATATTATTAGCAATATAACGTGCATTATTACCCATATTATGCAGTTATTATGGCTAGAACTGTAATAATAATACTTACTACTTATATTATTATCAATATAACATGCATTATTACCCATATAATGCAGTTATTATCGACAGAAGTATAATAAACATACTTATTACTTTTATTATTATCAGTATAACAGGCACTCTTCGCCATATTTTACTAGTATTATCGCTAGAACTATAATAATTATACCTATTACTCCCGATATTATCAATATGACATGCATTATTATCCATATAATGGAGTTATTATCGCTAGAACTGTAATAATTATACTTATTACTTATATTATTACCAACATAACATGCATTATTAACCATATAATGCAGTTACTATCGCTAGAACTGTAATAATTGTACTTATTACTTATATTATTATCAATATAACATGCATTATTACCCATATAATGGAGTTATTATCGCTAGAACTGTAATAATTATACTCATTACTTATATTATTATCAATATAACATGCATTATTACCCATATTATGCAGTTATTATAGCTAGAACTATAATAAATATACGTATTACTTTTTTTTGTCATCAATACAACATGCATTATTACGCATATAATGCAGTTATTATCGATAGAACTGTAATAATTATACTCATTACTTATATTATTACCAACATAACATGCATTATTACCCATATAATGCAGTTATTATCGCTAGAACTGTAATAATTATACTTATTACTTATATTATTATCAATATAACGTGCATTATTACCCATATTATGCAGTTATTATCGACAGAAGTATAATAAATATACTTATTACTTTTATTATTATCAATATAACATGCATTACTACCCATATTATGCAGTTATTATCGATAGAACTGTAATAAATATACGTACTACTTTCATTATCATCAATATAACATGCATTATTACCCATATAATGCAGTTATTATCGACAGAAGTATAATAAATATACTTATTACTTTTATTATTATCAGTATAACAGGCACTCTTCACCATATTTTACTAGTATTATCGCTAGAACTATAATTAATATACGTATTACTTTAATTGTCATCAATATAACATGCATTATTACCCATATTATGCAGTTATTATCGATAGAACTGTAATAAATATACTTATTACTTATATTATTATCAATATAACATGCATTATTACCCATATATTGCAGTTATTATCGACAGAAGTATAACAAATATAGTTATTACTTTTATTATTATTAATATAACATGCACTGTTAGCCATATTTTACTAGTATTATCGCTAGAACTGTAATAATTATACTTATTATTCCCAATATTACCAACATAACATGCATTATTACCCATATAATGCAGTTATTATCGCTAGAACTGTAATAATTATACTTATTACTTATATTATTATCAATATAACGTGCATTATTACCCATATTATGCAGTTATTATCGCTAGAACTGTAATAAATATACTTATTACTTTTATTATTATCAATATAACATGCACTATTACTCATATAATGCAGTTATTATCGACAGAAGTATAATAAATATACTTATTACTTTTATTATTATCAATATAACAGGCACTCTTAGCCATATTTTACTAGCATTATCGCTAGGACTGTAATAATTATACTTACTACTCCCGATATTATCAATATAACATCCATTATTACCCATATAATGCAGTTATTATAGCTAGAACTGTAATAAATATACTTATTACTTATATTATTATCAATATAACATGCATTATTACCCATATAATGCAGTTATAATCGCTAGAACTATAATAAATATACGTATTACTTTTATTATCATCAATATAACATGCATTATTACCCATATTATGCAGTTATTATCGATAGAACTGTAATAAATATACTTATTACTTTTATTGTTATCAATATAACATGCACTATTAGCCATATTTTACTATTATTACCGCTAGCAGTATAATAATTGTACTTGTTACTCCCGATAATATCAATATAACATGCATTATTACCCATATAATGCAGTTATTATCGCTAGAACTGTAATAATTATACTTGTTACTTATATTATTATCAATATAACATGCATTATTACCCTTATTATACAGTTATTATCGCTAGAACTGTAATAATTATACGTATTACTTATACTATTAGTAATATAACGTGCATTATTATCCATATTATGCAGTTATTATCGCTAGAAGTGTAATAATTATACTCATTACTTATATTATTACCAACATAACATGCATTATTACCCATATAATGCAGTTATTATCGCTAGAACTGTAATAATTATACTTACTACTTATATTATTATCAATATCACGTGCATTATTACCCATATTATGCAGTTATTATCGACAGAAGTATAATAAATATACTTATTACTTTTATTATTATCAATATAACATGCATTACTACCCATATTATGCAGTTATTATCGATAGAACTGTAATAAATATACGTACTACTTTCATTATCATCAATATAACATGCATTATTACCCATATAATGCAGTTATTATCGACAGAAGTATAATAAATATACTTATTACTTTTATTATTATCAGTATAACAGGCACTCTTCACCATATTTTACTAGTATTATCGCTAGAACTGTAATAATTATACTTATTACTCCCGATATTATCAATATAACATCCATTACTACCCATATTATGCAGTTATTATCGATAGAACTGTATTAAATATACTTTTTACTTTTATTATTGTCAATATAACATGCATTATTACCCATATTATGCAGTTATTATCGATAGAACTACAATAAATATACTTATTACTTTTATTATTATCAAAGTAACATGCACTATTACCCATATAATGCAGTTATTATCGCTAGAACTGTAATAATTATACTTATTACTTATATTATTACCAACATAACATGCATTATTACCCATATAATGCAGTTATTATCGCTAGAACTGTAATAATTGTACTTATTACTTATATTATTATCAATATAACATGCATTATTACCCATATAATGGAGTTATTATCGCTGGAACTGTAATAATTATACTCATTACTTATATTATTATCAATATAACATGCATTATTACCCATATTATGCAGTTATTATAGCTAGAACTATAATAAATATACGTATTACTTTTTTTGTCATCAATACAACATGCATTATTACGCATATAATGCAGTTATTATCGACAGAAGTATAATAAATATACTTATTACTTTTATTATTATCAGTATAACAGGCACTCTTCACCATACTTTACTAGTATTATCGCTAGAACTGTAATAATTATACTTATTACTTATATTATTATCAATATAACATGCATTATTACCCATATAATGCAGTTATTATCGACAGAAGTATAATAAATATACTTATTACTTTTATTATTATCAATATAACAGGCACTCTTAGCCTTATTTTACTAGTATTATCGCTAGAACTGTAATAATTGTACTTATTACTCCCGATATTATCAATATGACATGCATTATTATCCATATAATGGAGTTATTATCGCTAGAACTGTAATAATTATACTTATTACTTATATTATTACCAACATATGCATTATGACCCATATAATGCAGTTATTATCGCTAGAACTGTAATAATTGTACTTATTACTTATATTATTATCAATATAACATGCATTATTACCCATATAATGGAGTTATTATCGCTAGAACTGTAATAATTATACTCATTACTTTTATTATTATTAATATAACATGCACTATTAGCCATATTTTACTATTATTACCGCTAGAAGTATAATAATTGTACTTGTTACTCCCGATAATATCAATATAACATGCATTATTACTCATATAATGCAGTTATTATCGCTAGAACTGTAATAATTATACTTATTACTTATATTATTATCAATATAACGTGCATTATTACCCATATTATGCAGTTATTATCGCTAGAACTGTAATAATTGTACTTATTACTTATATTATTATCAATATAACATGCATTATTACCCATATAATGCAGTTATTATCGACAGAAGTATAATAACTATACTTATTACTTTTATTATTATCAATATAACATGCACTCTTAGTCATATTTTACTATTATTATATCTGGAACTATAATAATTATACTTATTTCTCCCGATATTATCAATGTAACATGCATTCTTACCCATATAATGCAGTTATTATCGCTAGAACTGTAACAATTATACTTATTACTTACATTATTAGCAATATAACGTGCATTATTACCCATATTCTGCAGTTATTATGGCTAGGACTGTAATAATTATACTTATTACTTATATTATTATCAATATGACATGCACTATTACCCATATAATGCAGTTATTATCGACAGCAGTATAATAAATATACTTATTACTTTTATTATTATCAGTATAACATGCACTATTAGCCATATTTTACTTTTATTATCGCTAGAACTATAATAATTATACTTATTACTCCCGATATTATCAATATAACATGCATTATTACGCATATAATGCAGTTATTATCGCTAGAACTGTAATAATTATACTTATTACTTATAATATTATCAATATAACATGCATTATAACCCATATAATGCAGTTATTATCCACAGAAGTATAATAAATATACTTATTACTTTTATTATTATCAATATAACATGCATTATTACCCATATAATGCAGTTACTATCGCTAGAACTGTAATAATTATACTTATTACTTATATTGTTAGCAATATAACGTGCATTGTTACCCATATTATGCAGTTATTATCGCTAGAACTGTAATAATTATACTTATTACTTATATTATTATCAATATAACATGCACTATTACCCATATAATGCAGTTATTATCGACAGAAGTATAATAAATATACTTATTACTTTTATTATTATCAACATAACAGGCACTCTTAGCCATATTTTACTAGTATTATTGCTAGAACTGTAATATTTATACCTACTACTTATATTATTATCAATATAACATGCATTATTACCCATACTATGCAGTTATAATCGCTAGAACTATAATAAATATACTTAGTACTTTTATTATCATCAATATAACATGCATTATTACCCATATTATGCAGTTGTTATCGCTAGAACTGTAATAAATATACTTATTACCATTATTATTATCAATATAACATGCATTATTACACATATAATGCAGTTATTATCGCTAGAACTGTAATAATTATACTTATTACTTATATTATTATCAATATAACGTGCATTATTACCCATATTATGCAGTTATTATCGCTAGAACTGTAATAAATATACTTATTACTTTTATTATTATCAATATAACATGCACTATTACTCATATAATGCAGTTATTATCGACAGAAGTATAATAAATATACTTATTACTTTTATTATTATCAATATAACAGGCACTCTTAGCCATATTTTACTAGTATTATCGCTATGACTGTAATAATTATACTTATTACTCCCGATATTATCAATATAACATGCATTATTACGCATATAATGCAGTTATTATCGCTAGAACTGTAATAATTATACTTATTACTTATATTATTATCAATATAACATGCATTATTACCAATATAATGCAGTTATTATCGACAGAAGTATAATAAATATACTTACTTCTTTTATTATTATCAATATAACATGCATTATTACCCATATAATGCAGTTATTATCGCTAGAACTGTAATAATTATACTTATTACTTATAATATTAGCAATATAACATGCATTATTACCCATATAATGCAGTTACTATCGCTAGAACTATAATAAATATACGTATTACTTTTATTATCATCAATATAACATGCATTATTACCCATATTATGCAGTTATTATCGATAGAACTGGAATAAATATACTTATTACTTTTATTGTTATCAATATAACATGCACTATTAGCCATATTTTACTATTATTATCGCTAGAAGTATAATAATTGTACTTGTTACTCCCGATAATATCAATATAACATGCATTATTACCCATATAATGCAGTTATTATCGCTAGGACTGTAATAATTATACTTATTACTTATATTATTATCAATGTAACATGCATTATTACCCTTATTATGCAGTTATTATCGCTAGAACTGTAATAATTATACTTATTACTTATATTATTATCAATATAACGTGCATTATTACCCATATTATGCAGTTGTTATCGCTAGAACTGTAATAAATATACTTATTACCATTATTATTATCAATATAACATGCATTATTACACATATAATGCAGTTATTATCGCTAGAACTGTAATATTTATACTTATTACTTATATTATTATCAATATAACATGCATTATTACCCATATAATGGAGTTATTATCGCTAGAACTGTAATAATTATACTTATTACTCCCGATATTATCAATATCACATGCATTATTACCCATGTTATGCAGTTATTATCGCTAGAACTATAATAAATATACGTATTACTTTAATTGTCAGCAATATAACATGCATTATTACCCATATAATGCAGTTATTATCGACAGAAGTATAACAAATATAGTTATTACTTTTATTATTATTAATATAACATGCACTGTTAGCCATATTTTACTAGTATTTTCGCTAAAACTGTAATAATTATACTTATTATTCCCAATATAACCAACACAACATGCATTATTACCCATATAATGCAGTTATTATCGCTAGAACTGTAATAATTATACTTATTACTTATATTATTATCAATATAACGTGCATTATTACCCATATTATGCAGTTATTATCGCTAGAACTGTAATAAATATACTTATTACTTTTATTATTATCAATATAACATGCACTATTACTCATATAATGCAGTTATTATCGACAGAAGTATAATAAATATACTTATTACTTATATTATTATCAATATAACAGGCACTCTTAGCCATATTTTACTAGTATTATCGCTAGGACTGTAATAATTATACTTATTACTCCCGATACTATCAATATAACATCCATTATTACCCATATAATGCAGTTATTATAGCTAGAACTGTAATAAATATACTTATTACTTACATTATTATCAATATAACATGCATTATTACCCATATAATGCAGTTATTATCGCTAGCACTATAATAAATATACGTATTACTTTTATTATCATCATTATAACATGCATTATTACCCATATTATGCAGTTATTATCGATAGAACTGGAATAAATATACTTATTACTTTTATTGTTATCAATATAACATGCACTATTAGCCATATTTTACTATTATTATCGCTAGAAGTATAATAATTGTACTTGTTACTCCCGATAATATCAATATAACATGCATTATTACCCATATAATGCACTTATTATCGCTAGAACTGTAATAATTATACTTATTACTTATATTATTATCAATATAACATGCATTATTACCCTTATTATGCAGTTATTATCGCTAGAACTGTAATAATTGTACTAATTACTTATATTATTATCAATATAACATGCATTATTACCCATATAATGCTGTTATTATCGACAGAAGTATAATAAATATATTTATTCCTTTTATTATTATCAATACAACAGGCACTCTTAGCCATATTTAACTAGTATTATCGCTATGACTGTAATAATTATACTTATTACTCCCGATATTATCAATATAACATGCATTATTACGCATATAATGCAGTTATTATCGCTAAAACTGTAATAATTATACTTATTACTTATATTATTATCAATATAACATGCATTATTACCCATATAATGCAGTTATTATCGACAGAAGTATAATAAATATACTTACTACTTTTATTATTATCAATATAACATGCATTATTACCCATATAATGCAGTTATTATCGCTAGAACTGTAATAATTATACTTATTACTTATAATATTAGCAATATAACGTGCATTGATACCCATATTATGCAGTTATTATCGATAGAACTATAATAAATATACTTATTACTTTTATTATTATCAATATAACATGCATTATTACCCATATAATGCAGTTATTATCGACAGTAGTATATTAAATATACTTATTACTTTTATTATTATCAATATAACAGGCACTCTTAGCCATATTTTACTAGTATTATCGCTAGGACTGTAATAATTATACTTATTACTCCCGATATTATCAATATAATATGCATTATTACGCATATAATGCAGTTATTATAGCTAGAACTGTAATAAATATACTCATTACTTTTATTGTTATCAATATAACATGCACTATTAGCCATATCTTACTATTATTATCGCTAGAAGTATAATAATTGTACTTGTTACTCCCGATAATATCAATATAACATGCATTATTACCCATATAATGCAGTTATTATCGCTAGAACTGTAATAATTATACTCATTACTTATATTATTACCAACATAACATGCATTATTACCCATATAATGCAGTTATTATCGCTAGAACTGTAATAATTATACTTATTACTTATATTATTATCAATATAACGTGCATTATTACCCATATTATGCAGCTGTTATCGCTAGAACTGTAATAAATATACGTATTACTTTTATTATCATCAATATAACATGCATTATTACCCATATTATGCAGTTATTATCGATAGAACTGTAATAAATATACTTATTACTTTTATTGTTATCAATATAACATGCACTATTAGCCATATTTTACTATTATTACCGCTAGAAGTATAATAATTGTACTTGTTACTCCCGATAATATCAATATAACATGCATTATTACCCATATAATGCAGTTATTATCGCTAGAACTGTAATAATTATACTTGTTACTTATGTTATTATCAATATAACATGCATTATTACCCTTATTATACAGTTATTATCGCTAGAACTGTAATAATTATACGTATTACTTATACTATTAGTAATATAACGTGCATTATTATCCATATTATGCAGTTATTATCGCTAGAACTGTAATAATTATACTCATTACTTATATTATTACCAACATAACATGCATTATTACCCATATAATGCAGTTATTATCGCTAGAACTGTAATAATTATACTTATTACTTATATTATTATCAATATAACGTGCATTATTACCCATATTATGCAGTTATTATCGACAGAAGTATAATAAATATACTTATTACTTTTATTATTATCAATATAACATGCATTACTACCCATATTATGCAGTTATTATCGATAGAACTGTAATAAATATACGTACTACTTTCATTATCATCAATATAACATGCATTATTACCCATATAATGCAGTTATTATCGACAGAAGTATAATAAATATACTTATTACTTTTATTATTATCAATATAACAGGCACTCTTAGCCATATTTTACTAGTATTATCGCTAGGACTGTAATAATTATACTTATTACTCCCGATATTATCAATATAACATCCATTATTACCCATATAATGCAGTTATTATAGCTAGAACTGTAATAAATATACTTATTACTTATATTATTATCAATATAACATGCACTATTACCCATATAATGCAGTTATTATCGCTAGAACTGTAATAAATATACTTATTACTTTTATTATTATCAATATAACATGCACTATTACTCATATACTGCAGTTATTATCGACAGAAGTATAATAAATATACTTATTACTTTTATTATTATCAATATAACAGGCACTCTTAGCCATATTTTACTAGTATTATCGCTAGGACTGTAATAATTATACTTATTACTCCCGATATTATCAATATAACATCCATTATTACCCATATAATGCAGTTATTATAGCTAGAACTGTAATAAATATACTTATTGCTTACATTATTATCAATATAACATGCATTATTACCCATATAATGCAGTTATTATCGACAGAAGTATAATAAATATACTTACTACTTTTATTATTATCAATATAACATGCATTATTACCCATATAATGCAGTTATTATCGCCAGAACTGTAATAATTATACTTATTACTTATAATATTAGCAATATAACGTGCATTGATACCCATATTATGCAGTTATTATCGATAGAACTATAATAAATATACTTATTACTTTTATTATTATCAATATAACATGCATTATTACCCATATAATGCAGTTATTATCGACAGAAGTATAATAAATATACTTATTACTTTTATTATTATCAATATAACAGGCACTCTTAGCCATATTTTACTAGTATTATCGCTAGGACTGTAATAATTATACTTATTACTCCCGATATTATCAATATAATATGCATTATTACGCATATAATGCAGTTATTATAGCTAGAACTGTAATAATTATACTCATTACTTATATTATTACCAACATAACATGCATTATTACCCATATAATGCAGTTATTATCGCTAGAACTGTAATAATTATACTTATTACTTATATTATTATCAATATAACGTGCATTATTACCCATATTATGCAGCTGTTATCGCTAGAACTGTAATAATTATACTTATTACTTATATTATTATCAATATAACGTGCATTATTACCCATATTATGCAGCTGTTATCGCTAGAACTGTAATGAATATACGTATTACTTTTATTATCATCAATATAACATGCATTATTACCCATATTATGCAGTTATTATCGATAGAACTGTAATAAATATACTTATTACTTTTATTGTTATCAATATAACATGCACTATTAGCCATATTTTACTATTATTACCGCTAGAAGTATAATAATTGTACTTGTTACTCCCGATAATATCAATATAACATGCATTATTACCCATATAATGCAGTTATTATCGCTAGAACTGTAATAATTATACTTGTTACTTATATTATTATCAATATAACATGCATTATTACCCTTATTATACAGTTATTATCGCTAGAACTGTAATAATTATACGTATTACTTATACTATTAGTAATATAACGTGCATTATTATCCATATTATGCAGTTATTATCGCTAGAACTGTAATAATTATACTTATTACTTATATTATTATCAATATAACATGCACTATTACCCATATAATGCAGTTATTATCGACAGAAGTATAATAAATATACTTATTACTTTTATTATTATCAACATAACAGGCACTCTTAGCCATATTTTACTAGTATTATTGCTAGAACTGTAATATTTATACCTACTACTTATATTATTATCAATATAACATGCATTATTACCCATACTATGCAGTTATAATCGCTAGAACTATAATAAATATACTTAGTACTTTTATTATCATCAATATAACATGCATTATTACCCATATTATGCAGTTGTTATCGCTAGAACTGTAATAAATATACTTATTACCATTATTATTATCAATATAACATGCATTATTACACATATAATGCAGTTATTATCGCTAGAACTGTAATAATTATACTTATTACTTATATTATTATCAATATAACGTGCACTATTACCCATATTATGCAGTTATTATCGCTAGAACTGTAATAAATATACTTATTACTTTTATTATTATCAATATAACATGCACTATTACTCATATAATGCAGTTATTATCGACAGAAGTATAATAAATATACTTATTACTTTTATTATTATCAATATAACAGGCACTCTTAGCCATATTTTACTAGTATTATCGCTATGACTGTAATAATTATACTTATTACTCCCGATATTATCAATATAACATGCATTATTACGCATATAATGCAGTTATTATCGCTAGAACTGTAATAATTATACTTATTACTTATATTATTATCAATATAACATGCATTATTACCAATATAATGCAGTTATTATCGACAGAAGTATAATAAATATACTTACTTCTTTTATTATTATCAATATAACATGCATTATTACCCATATAATGCAGTTATTATCGCTAGAACTGTAATAATTATACTTATTACTTATAATATTAGCAATATAACATGCATTATTACCCATATAATGCAGTTACTATCGCTAGAACTATAATAAATATACGTATTACTTTTATTATCATCAATATAACATGCATTATTACCCATATTATGCAGTTATTATCGATAGAACTGGAATAAATATACTTATTACTTTTATTGTTATCAATATAACATGCACTATTAGCCATATTTTACTATTATTATCGCTAGAAGTATAATAATTGTACTTGTTACTCCCGATAATATCAATATAACATGCATTATTACCCATATAATGCAGTTATTATCGCTAGGACTGTAATAATTATACTTATTACTTATATTATTATCAATGTAACATGCATTATTACCCTTATTATGCAGTTATTATCGCTAGAACTGTAATAATTATACTTATCACTTATATTATTATCAATATAACGTGCATTATTACCCATATTATGCAGTTGTTATCGCTAGAACTGTAATAAATATACTTATTACCATTATTATTATCAATATAACATGCATTATTACACATATAATGCAGTTATTATCGCTAGAACTGTAATATTTATACTTATTACTTATATTATTATCAATATAACATGCATTATTACCCATATAATGGAGTTATTATCGCTAGAACTGTAATAATTATACTTATTACTCCCGATATTATCAATATCACATGCATTATTACCCATGTTATGCAGTTATTATCGCTAGAACTATAATAAATATACGTATTACTTTAATTGTCAGCAATATAACATGCATTATTACCCATATTATGCAGTTATTATCGATAGAACTGTAATAAATATACTTATTACTTATATTATTATCAATATAACATGCATTATTACCCATATAATGGAGTTATTATCGTTAGAACTGTAATAATTATACACATTACTTATATTATTATCAATATAACATGCATTATTACCCATATAATGGAGTTATTATGGCTAGAACTGTAATAATTATACTTGTTACTTATATTATTATCAATATAACATGCATTATTACCCATATAATGCAGTTATTATCGACAGAAGTATAACAAATATAGTTATTACTTTTATTATTATTAATATAACATGCACTGTTAGCCATATTTTACTAGTATTTTCGCTAAAACTGTAATAATTATACTTATTATTCCCAATATAACCAACACAACATGCATTATTACCCATATAATGCAGTTATTATCGCTAGAACTGTAATAATTATACTTATTACTTATATTATTATCAATATAACGTGCATTATTACCCATATTATGCAGTTATTATCGCTAGAACTGTAATAAATATACTTATTACTTTTATTATTATCAATATAACATGCACTATTACTCATATAATGCAGTTATTATCGACAGAAGTATAATAAATATACTTATTACTTTTATTATTATCAATATAACAGGCACTCTTAGCCATATTTTACTAGTATTATCGCTAGGACTGTAATAATTATACTTATTACTCCCGATACTATCAATATAACATCCATTATTACCCATATAATGCAGTTATTATAGCTAGAACTGTAATAAATATACTTATTACTTACATTATTATCAATATAACATGCATTATTACCCATATAATGCAGTTATTATCGCTAGAACTATAATAAATATACGTATTACTTTTATTATCATCATTATAACATGCATTATTACCCATATTATGCAGTTATTATCGATAGAACTGGAATAAATATACTTATTACTTTTATTGTTATCAATATAACATGCACTATTAGCCATATTTTACTATTATTATCGCTAGAAGTATAATAATTGTACTTGTTACTCCCGATAATATCAATATAACATGCATTATTACCCATATAATGCACTTATTATCGCTAGAACTGTAATAATTATACTTATTACTTATATTATTATCAATATAACATGCATTATTACCCTTATTATGCAGTTATTATCGCTAGAACTGTAATAATTGTACTAATTACTTATATTATTATCAATATAACATGCATTATTACCCATATAATGCTGTTATTATCGACAGAAGTATAATAAATATATTTATTCCTTTTATTATTATCAATACAACAGGCACTCTTAGCCATATTTAACTAGTATTATCGCTATGACTGTAATAATTATACTTATTACTCCCGATATTATCAATATAACATGCATTATTACGCATATAATGCAGTTATTATCGCTAAAACTGTAATAATTATACTTATTACTTATATTATTATCAATATAACATGCATTATTACCCATATAATGCAGTTATTATCGACAGAAGTATAATAAATATACTTACTACTTTTATTATTATCAATATAACATGCATTATTACCCATATAATGCAGTTATTATCGCTAGAACTGTAATAATTATACTTATTACTTATAATATTAGCAATATAACGTGCATTGATACCCATATTATGCAGTTATTATCGATAGAACTATAATAAATATACTTATTACTTTTATTATTATCAATATAACATGCATTATTACCCATATAATGCAGTTATTATCGACAGTAGTATATTAAATATACTTATTACTTTTATTATTATCAATATAACAGGCACTCTTAGCCATATTTTACTAGTATTATCGCTAGGACTGTAATAATTATACTTATTACTCCCGATATTATCAATATAATATGCATTATTACGCATATAATGCAGTTATTATAGCTAGAACTGTAATAAATATACTCATTACTTTTATTGTTATCAATATAACATGCACTATTAGCCATATCTTACTATTATTATCGCTAGAAGTATAATAATTGTACTTGTTACTCCCGATAATATCAATATAACATGCATTATTACCCATATAATGCAGTTATTATCGCTAGAACTGTAATAATTATACTCATTACTTATATTATTACCAACATAACATGCATTATTACCCATATAATGCAGTTATTATCGCTAGAACTGTAATAATTATACTTATTACTTATATTATTATCAATATAACGTGCATTATTACCCATATTATGCAGCTGTTATCGCTAGAACTGTAATAAATATACGTATTACTTTTATTATCATCAATATAACATGCATTATTACCCATATTATGCAGTTATTATCGATAGAACTGTAATAAATATACTTATTACTTTTATTGTTATCAATATAACATGCACTATTAGCCATATTTTACTATTATTACCGCTAGAAGTATAATAATTGTACTTGTTACTCCCGATAATATCAATATAACATGCATTATTACCCATATAATGCAGTTATTATCGCTAGAACTGTAATAATTATACTTGTTACTTATGTTATTATCAATATAACATGCATTATTACCCTTATTATACAGTTATTATCGCTAGAACTGTAATAATTATACGTATTACTTATACTATTAGTAATATAACGTGCATTATTATCCATATTATGCAGTTATTATCGCTAGAACTGTAATAATTATACTCATTACTTATATTATTACCAACATAACATGCATTATTACCCATATAATGCAGTTATTATCGCTAGAACTGTAATAATTATACTTATTACTTATATTATTATCAATATAACGTGCATTATTACCCATATTATGCAGTTATTATCGACAGAAGTATAATAAATATACTTATTACTTTTATTATTATCAATATAACATGCATTACTACCCATATTATGCAGTTATTATCGATAGAACTGTAATAAATATACGTACTACTTTCATTATCATCAATATAACATGCATTATTACCCATGTAATGCAGTTATTATCGACAGAAGTATAATAAATATACTTATTACTTTTATTATTATCAATATAACAGGCACTCTTAGCCATATTTTACTAGTATTATCGCTAGGACTGTAATAATTATACTTATTACTCCCGATATTATCAATATAACATCCATTATTACCCATATAATGCAGTTATTATAGCTAGAACTGTAATAAATATACTTATTACTTATATTATTATCAATATAACATGCACTATTACCCATATAATGCAGTTATTATCGCTAGAACTGTAATAAATATACTTATTACTTTTATTATTATCAATATAACATGCACTATTACTCATATACTGCAGTTATTATCGACAGAAGTATAATAAATATACTTATTACTTTTATTATTATCAATATAACAGGCACTCTTAGCCATATTTTACTAGTATTATCGCTAGGACTGTAATAATTATACTTATTACTCCCGATATTATCAATATAACATCCATTATTACCCATATAATGCAGTTATTATAGCTAGAACTGTAATAAATATACTTATTGCTTACATTATTATCAATATAACATGCATTATTACCCATATAATGCAGTTATTATCGCCAGAACTGTAATAATTATACTTATTACTTATAATATTAGCAATATAACGTGCATTGATACCCATATTATGCAGTTATTATCGATAGAACTATAATAAATATACTTATTACTTTTATTATTATCAATATAACATGCATTATTACCCATATAATGCAGTTATTATCGACAGAAGTATAATAAATATACTTATTACTTTTATTATTATCAATATAACAGGCACTCTTAGCCATATTTTACTAGTATTATCGCTAGGACTGTAATAATTATACTTATCACTCCCGATATTATCAATATAATATGCATTATTACGCATATAATGCAGTTATTATAGCTAGAACTGTAATAATTATACTCATTACTTATATTATTACCAACATAACATGCATTATTACCCATATAATGCAGTTATTATCGCTAGAACTGTAATAATTATACTTATTACTTATATTATTATCAATATAACGTGCATTATTACCCATATTATGCAGCTGTTATCGCTAGAACTGTAATAATTATACTTATTACTTATATTATTATCAATATAACGTGCATTATTACCCATATTATGCAGCTGTTATCGCTAGAACTGTAATAAATATACGTATTACTTTTATTATCATCAATATAACATGCATTATTACCCATATTATGCAGTTATTATCGATAGAACTGTAATAAATATACTTATTACTTTTATTGTTATCAATGTAACATGCACTATTAGCCATATTTTACTATTATTACCGCTAGAAGTATAATAATTGTACTTGTTACTCCCGATAATATCAATATAACATGCATTATTACCCATATAATGCAGTTATTATCGCTAGAACTGTAATAATTATACTTATTACTTATATTATTATCAACATAACGTGCATTATTACCCATATTATGCAGTTATTATCGACAGAAGTATAATAAATATACTTATTACTTTTATTATTATCAATATAACATGCATTACTACCCATATTATGCAGTTATTATCGATAGAACTGTAATAAATATACGTACTACTTTCATTATCATCAATATAACATGCATTATTACCCATGTAATGCAGTTATTATCGACAGAAGTATAATAAATATACTTATTACTTTTATTATTATCAATATAACAGGCACTCTTAGCCATATTTTACTAGTATTATCGCTAGGACTGTAATAATTATACTTATTACTCCCGATATTATCAATATAACATCCATTATTACCCATATAATGCAGTTATTATAGCTAGAACTGTAATAAATATACTTATTACTTATATTATTATCAATATAACATGCACTATTACCCATATAATGCAGTTATTATCGCTAGAACTGTAATAAATATACTTATTACTTTTATTATTATCAATATAACATGCACTATTACTCATATACTGCAGTTATTATCGACAGAAGTATAATAAATATACTTATTACTTTTATTATTATCAATATAACAGGCACTCTTAGCCATATTTTACTAGTATTATCGCTAGGACTGTAATAATTATACTTATTACTCCCGATATTATCAATATAACATCCATTATTACCCATATAATGCAGTTATTATAGCTAGAACTGTAATAAATATACTTATTGCTTACATTATTATCAATATAACATGCATTATTACCCATATAATGCAGTTATTATCGCCAGAACTGTAATAATTATACTTATTACTTATAATATTAGCAATATAACGTGCATTGATACCCATATTATGCAGTTATTATCGATAGAACTATAATAAATATACTTATTACTTTTATTATTATCAATATAACATGCATTATTACCCATATAATGCAGTTATTATCGACAGAAGTATAATAAATATACTTATTACTTTTATTATTATCAATATAACAGGCACTCTTAGCCATATTTTACTAGTATTATCGCTAGGACTGTAATAATTATACTTATTACTCCCGATATTATCAATATAATATGCATTATTACGCATATAATGCAGTTATTATAGCTAGAACTGTAATAATTATACTCATTACTTATATTATTACCAACATAACATGCATTATTACCCATATAATGCAGTTATTATCGCTAGAACTGTAATAATTATACTTATTACTTATATTATTATCAATATAACGTGCATTATTACCCATATTATGCAGCTGTTATCGCTAGAACTGTAATAATTATACTTATTACTTATATTATTATCAATATAACGTGCATTATTACCCATATTATGCAGCTGTTATCGCTAGAACTGTAATAAATATACGTATTACTTTTATTATCATCAATATAACATGCATTATTACCCATATTATGCAGTTATTATCGATAGAACTGTAATAAATATACTTATTACTTTTATTGTTATCAATGTAACATGCACTATTAGCCATATTTTACTATTATTACCGCTAGAAGTATAATAATTGTACTTGTTACTCCCGATAATATCAATATAACATGCATTATTACCCATATAATGCAGTTATTATCGCTAGAACTGTAATAATTATACTTGTTACTTATATTATTATCAATATAACATGCATTATTACCCTTATTATACAGTTATTATCGCTAGAACTGTAATAATTATACGTATTACTTATACTATTAGTAATATAACGTGCATTATTATCCATATTATGCAGTTATTATCGCTAGAACTGTAATAATTATACTTATTACTTATATTATTATCAATATAACATGCACTATTACCCATATAATGCAGTTATTATCGACAGAAGTATAATAAATATACTTATTACTTTTATTATTATCAACATAACAGGCACTCTTAGCCATATTTTACTAGTATTATTGCTAGAACTGTAATATTTATACCTACTACTTATATTATTATCAATATAACATGCATTATTACCCATACTATGCAGTTATAATCGCTAGAACTATAATAAATATACTTAGTACTTTTATTATCATCAATATAACATGCATTATTACCCATATTATGCAGTTGTTATCGCTAGAACTGTAATAAATATACTTATTACCATTATTATTATCAATATAACATGCATTATTACACATATAATGCAGTTATTATCGCTAGAACTGTAATAATTATACTTATTACTTATATTATTATCAATATAACGTGCATTATTACCCATATTATGCAGTTATTATCGCTAGAACTGTAATAAATATACTTATTACTTTTATTATTATCAATATAACATGCACTATTACTCATATAATGCAGTTATTATCGACAGAAGTATAATAAATATACTTATTACTTTTATTATTATCAATATAACAGGCACTCTTAGCCATATTTTACTAGTATTATCGCTATGACTGTAATAATTATACTTATTACTCCCGATATTATCAATATAACATGCATTATTACGCATATAATGCAGTTATTATCGCTAGAACTGTAATAATTATACTTATTACTTATATTATTATCAATATAACATGCATTATTACCAATATAATGCAGTTATTATCGACAGAAGTATAATAAATATACTTACTTCTTTTATTATTATCAATATAACATGCATTATTACCCATATAATGCAGTTATTATCGCTAGAACTGTAATAATTATACTTATTACTTATAATATTGGCAATATAACATGCATTATTACCCATATAATGCAGTTACTATCGCTAGAACTATAATAAATATACGTATTACTTTTATTATCATCAATATAACATGCATTATTACCCATATTATGCAGTTATTATCGATAGAACTGTAATAAATATACTTATTACTTTTATTGTTATCAATGTAACATGCACTATTAGCCATATTTTACTATTATTACCGCTAGAAGTATAATAATTGTACTTGTTACTCCCGATAATATCAATATAACATGCATTATTACCCATATAATGCAGTTATTATCGCTAGAACTGTAATAATTATACTTATTACTTATATTATTATCAACATAACGTGCATTATTACCCATATTATGCAGTTATTATCGACAGAAGTATAATAAATATACTTATTACTTTTATTATTATCAATATAACATGCATTACTACCCATATTATGCAGTTATTATCGATAGAACTGTAATAAATATACGTACTACTTTCATTATCATCAATATAACATGCATTATTACCCATGTAATGCAGTTATTATCGACAGAAGTATAATAAATATACTTATTACTTTTATTATTATCAATATAACAGGCACTCTTAGCCATATTTTACTAGTATTATCGCTAGGACTGTAATAATTATACTTATTACTCCCGATATTATCAATATAACATCCATTATTACCCATATAATGCAGTTATTATAGCTAGAACTGTAATAAATATACTTATTACTTATATTATTATCAATATAACATGCACTATTACCCATATAATGCAGTTATTATCGCTAGAACTGTAATAAATATACTTATTACTTTTATTATTATCAATATAACATGCACTATTACTCATATACTGCAGTTATTATCGACAGAAGTATAATAAATATACTTATTACTTTTATTATTATCAATATAACAGGCACTCTTAGCCATATTTTACTAGTATTATCGCTAGGACTGTAATAATTATACTTATTACTCCCGATATTATCAATATAACATCCATTATTACCCATATAATGCAGTTATTATAGCTAGAACTGTAATAAATATACTTATTGCTTACATTATTATCAATATAACATGCATTATTACCCATATAATGCAGTTATTATCGCCAGAACTGTAATAATTATACTTATTACTTATAATATTAGCAATATAACGTGCATTGATACCCATATTATGCAGTTATTATCGATAGAACTATAATAAATATACTTATTACTTTTATTATTATCAATATAACATGCATTATTACCCATATAATGCAGTTATTATCGACAGAAGTATAATAAATATACTTATTACTTTTATTATTATCAATATAACAGGCACTCTTAGCCATATTTTACTAGTATTATCGCTAGGACTGTAATAATTATACTTATTACTCCCGATATTATCAATATAATATGCATTATTACGCATATAATGCAGTTATTATAGCTAGAACTGTAATAATTATACTCATTACTTATATTATTACCAACATAACATGCATTATTACCCATATAATGCAGTTATTATCGCTAGAACTGTAATAATTATACTTATTACTTATATTATTATCAATATAACGTGCATTATTACCCATATTATGCAGCTGTTATCGCTAGAACTGTAATAATTATACTTATTACTTATATTATTATCAATATAACGTGCATTATTACCCATATTATGCAGCTGTTATCGCTAGAACTGTAATAAATATACGTATTACTTTTATTATCATCAATATAACATGCATTATTACCCATATTATGCAGTTATTATCGATAGAACTGTAATAAATATACTTATTACTTTTATTGTTATCAATGTAACATGCACTATTAGCCATATTTTACTATTATTACCGCTAGAAGTATAATAATTGTACTTGTTACTCCCGATAATATCAATATAACATGCATTATTACCCATATAATGCAGTTATTATCGCTAGAACTGTAATAATTATACTTGTTACTTATATTATTATCAATATAACATGCATTATTACCCTTATTATACAGTTATTATCGCTAGAACTGTAATAATTATACGTATTACTTATACTATTAGTAATATAACGTGCATTATTATCCATATTATGCAGTTATTATCGCTAGAACTGTAATAATTATACTTATTACTTATATTATTATCAATATAACATGCACTATTACCCATATAATGCAGTTATTATCGACAGAAGTATAATAAATATACTTATTACTTTTATTATTATCAACATAACAGGCACTCTTAGCCATATTTTACTAGTATTATTGCTAGAACTGTAATATTTATACCTACTACTTATATTATTATCAATATAACATGCATTATTACCCATACTATGCAGTTATAATCGCTAGAACTATAATAAATATACTTAGTACTTTTATTATCATCAATATAACATGCATTATTACCCATATTATGCAGTTGTTATCGCTAGAACTGTAATAAATATACTTATTACCATTATTATTATCAATATAACATGCATTATTACACATATAATGCAGTTATTATCGCTAGAACTGTAATAATTATACTTATTACTTATATTATTATCAATATAACGTGCATTATTACCCATATTATGCAGTTATTATCGCTAGAACTGTAATAAATATACTTATTACTTTTATTATTATCAATATAACATGCACTATTACTCATATAATGCAGTTATTATCGACAGAAGTATAATAAATATACTTATTACTTTTATTATTATCAATATAACAGGCACTCTTAGCCATATTTTACTAGTATTATCGCTATGACTGTAATAATTATACTTATTACTCCCGATATTATCAATATAACATGCATTATTACGCATATAATGCAGTTATTATCGCTAGAACTGTAATAATTATACTTATTACTTATATTATTATCAATATAACATGCATTATTACCAATATAATGCAGTTATTATCGACAGAAGTATAATAAATATACTTACTTCTTTTATTATTATCAATATAACATGCATTATTACCCATATAATGCAGTTATTATCGCTAGAACTGTAATAATTATACTTATTACTTATAATATTGGCAATATAACATGCATTATTACCCATATAATGCAGTTACTATCGCTAGAACTATAATAAATATACGTATTACTTTTATTATCATCAATATAACATGCATTATTACCCATATTATGCAGTTATTATCGATAGAACTGGAATAAATATACTTATTACTTTTATTGTTATCAATATAACATGCACTATTAGCCATATTTTACTATTATTATCGCTAGAAGTATAATAATTGTACTTGTTACTCCCGATAATATCAATATAACATGCATTATTACCCATATAATGCAGTTATTATCGCTAGGACTGTAATAATTATACTTATTACTTATATTATTATCAATGTAACATGCATTATTACCCTTATTATGCAGTTATTATCGCTAGAACTGTAATAATTATACTTATTACTTATATTATTATCAATATAACGTGCATTATTACCCATATTATGCAGTTGTTATCGCTAGAACTGTAATAAATATACTTATTACCATTATTATTATCAATATAACATGCATTATTACACATATAATGCAGTTATTATCGCTAGAACTGTAATATTTATACTTATTACTTATATTATTATCAATATAACATGCATTATTACCCATATAATGGAGTTATTATCGCTAGAACTGTAATAATTATACTTATTACTCCCGATATTATCAATATCACATGCATTATTACCCATGTTATGCAGTTATTATCGCTAGAACTATAATAAATATACGTATTACTTTAATTGTCAGCAATATAACATGCATTATTACCCATATTATGCAGTTATTATCGATAGAACTGTAATAAATATACTTATTACTTATATTATTATCAATATAACATGCATTATTACCCATATAATGGAGTTATTATCGTTAGAACTGTAATAATTATACACATTACTTATATTATTATCAATATAACATGCATTATTACCCATATAATGGAGTTATTATGGCTAGAACTGTAATAATTATACTTGTTACTTATATTATTATCAATATAACATGCATTATTACCCATATAATGCAGTTATTATCGACAGAAGTATAACAAATATAGTTATTACTTTTATTATTATTAATATAACATGCACTGTTAGCCATATTTTACTAGTATTTTCGCTAAAACTGTAATAATTATACTTATTATTCCCAATATAACCAACACAACATGCATTATTACCCATATAATGCAGTTATTATCGCTAGAACTGTAATAATTATACTTATTACTTATATTATTATCAATATAACGTGCATTATTACCCATATTATGCAGTTATTATCGCTAGAACTGTAATAAATATACTTATTACTTTTATTATTATCAATATAACATGCACTATTACTCATATAATGCAGTTATTATCGACAGAAGTATAATAAATATACTTATTACTTTTATTATTATCAATATAACAGGCACTCTTAGCCATATTTTACTAGTATTATCGCTAGGACTGTAATAATTATACTTATTACTCCCGATACTATCAATATAACATCCATTATTACCCATATAATGCAGTTATTATAGCTAGAACTGTAATAAATATACTTATTACTTACATTATTATCAATATAACATGCATTATTACCCATATAATGCAGTTATTATCGCTAGAACTATAATAAATATACGTATTACTTTTATTATCATCATTATAACATGCATTATTACCCATATTATGCAGTTATTATCGATAGAACTGGAATAAATATACTTATTACTTTTATTGTTATCAATATAACATGCACTATTAGCCATATTTTACTATTATTATCGCTAGAAGTATAATAATTGTACTTGTTACTCCCGATAATATCAATATAACATGCATTATTACCCATATAATGCACTTATTATCGCTAGAACTGTAATAATTATACTTATTACTTATATTATTATCAATATAACATGCATTATTACCCTTATTATGCAGTTATTATCGCTAGAACTGTAATAATTGTACTAATTACTTATATTATTATCAATATAACATGCATTATTACCCATATAATGCTGTTATTATCGACAGAAGTATAATAAATATATTTATTCCTTTTATTATTATCAATACAACAGGCACTCTTAGCCATATTTAACTAGTATTATCGCTATGACTGTAATAATTATACTTATTACTCCCGATATTATCAATATAACATGCATTATTACGCATATAATGCAGTTATTATCGCTAAAACTGTAATAATTATACTTATTACTTATATTATTATCAATATAACATGCATTATTACCCATATAATGCAGTTATTATCGACAGAAGTATAATAAATATACTTACTACTTTTATTATTATCAATATAACATGCATTATTACCCATATAATGCAGTTATTATCGCTAGAACTGTAATAATTATACTTATTACTTATAATATTAGCAATATAACGTGCATTGATACCCATATTATGCAGTTATTATCGATAGAACTATAATAAATATACTTATTACTTTTATTATTATCAATATAACATGCATTATTACCCATATAATGCAGTTATTATCGACAGTAGTATAATAAATATACTTATTACTTTTATTATTATCAATATAACAGGCACTCTTAGCCATATTTTACTAGTATTATCGCTAGGACTGTAATAATTATACTTATTACTCCCGATATTATCAATATAATATGCATTATTACGCATATAATGCAGTTATTATAGCTAGAACTGTAATAAATATACTCATTACTTTTATTGTTATCAATATAACATGCACTATTAGCCATATCTTACTATTATTATCGCTAGAAGTATAATAATTGTACTTGTTACTCCCGATAATATCAATATAACATGCATTATTACCCATATAATGCAGTTATTATCGCTAGAACTGTAATAATTATACTCATTACTTATATTATTACCAACATAACATGCATTATTACCCATATAATGCAGTTATTATCGCTAGAACTGTAATAATTATACTTATTACTTATATTATTATCAATATAACGTGCATTATTACCCATATTATGCAGCTGTTATCGCTAGAACTGTAATAAATATACGTATTACTTTTATTATCATCAATATAACATGCATTATTACCCATATTATGCAGTTATTATCGATAGAACTGTAATAAATATACTTATTACTTTTATTGTTATCAATATAACATGCACTATTAGCCATATTTTACTATTATTACCGCTAGAAGTATAATAATTGTACTTGTTACTCCCGATAATATCAATATAACATGCATTATTACCCATATAATGCAGTTATTATCGCTAGAACTGTAATAATTATACTTGTTACTTATGTTATTATCAATATAACATGCATTATTACCCTTATTATACAGTTATTATCGCTAGAACTGTAATAATTATACGTATTACTTATACTATTAGTAATATAACGTGCATTATTATCCATATTATGCAGTTATTATCGCTAGAACTGTAATAATTATACTCATTACTTATATTATTACCAACATAACATGCATTATTACCCATATAATGCAGTTATTATCGCTAGAACTGTAATAATTATACTTATTACTTATATTATTATCAATATAACGTGCATTATTACCCATATTATGCAGTTATTATCGACAGAAGTATAATAAATATACTTATTACTTTTATTATTATCAATATAACATGCATTACTACCCATATTATGCAGTTATTATCGATAGAACTGTAATAAATATACGTACTACTTTCATTATCATCAATATAACATGCATTATTACCCATATAATGCAGTTATTATCGACAGAAGTATAATAAATATACTTATTACTTTTATTATTATCAATATAACAGGCACTCTTAGCCATATTTTACTAGTATTATCGCTAGGACTGTAATAATTATACTTATTACTCCCGATATTATCAATATAACATCCATTATTACCCATATAATGCAGTTATTATAGCTAGAACTGTAATAAATATACTTATTACTTATATTATTATCAATATAACATGCACTATTACCCATATAATGCAGTTATTATCGCTAGAACTGTAATAAATATACTTATTACTTTTATTATTATCAATATAACATGCACTATTACTCATATACTGCAGTTATTATCGACAGAAGTATAATAAATATACTTATTACTTTTATTATTATCAATATAACAGGCACTCTTAGCCATATTTTACTAGTATTATCGCTAGGACTGTAATAATTATACTTATTACTCCCGATATTATCAATATAACATCCATTATTACCCATATAATGCAGTTATTATAGCTAGAACTGTAATAAATATACTTATTGCTTACATTATTATCAATATAACATGCATTATTACCCATATAATGCAGTTATTATCGACAGAAGTATAATAAATATACTTACTACTTTTATTATTATCAATATAACATGCATTATTACCCATATAATGCAGTTATTTTCGCCAGAACTGTAATAATTATACTTATTACTTATAATATTAGCAATATAACGTGCATTGATACCCATATTATGCAGTTATTATCGATAGAACTATAATAAATATACTTATTACTTTTATTATTATCAATATAACATGCATTATTACCCATATAATGCAGTTATTATCGACAGAAGTATAATAAATATACTTATTACTTTTATTATTATCAATATAACAGGCACTCTTAGCCATATTTTACTAGTATTATCGCTAGGACTGTAATAATTATACTTATTACTCCCGATATTATCAATATAATATGCATTATTACGCATATAATGCAGTTATTATAGCTAGAACTGTAATAATTATACTCATTACTTATATTATTACCAACATAACATGCATTATTACCCATATAATGCAGTTATTATCGCTAGAACTGTAATAATTATACTTATTACTTATATTATTATCAATATAACGTGCATTATTACCCATATTATGCAGCTGTTATCGCTAGAACTGGAATAATTATACTTATTACTTATATTATTATCAATATAACGTGCATTATTACCCATATTATGCAGCTGTTATCGCTAGAACTGTAATAAATATACGTATTACTTTTATTATCATCAATATAACATGCATTATTACCCATATTATGCAGTTATTATCGATAGAACTGTAATAAATATACTTATTACTTTTATTGTTATCAATATAACATGCACTATTAGCCATATTTTACTATTATTACCGCTAGAAGTATAATAATTGTACTTGTTACTCCCGATAATATCAATATAACATGCATTATTACCCATATAATGCAGTTATTATCGCTAGAACTGTAATAATTATACTTGTTACTTATATTATTATCAATATAACATGCATTATTACCCTTATTATACAGTTATTATCGCTAGAACTGTAATAATTATACGTATTACTTATACTATTAGTAATATAACGTGCATTATTATCCATATTATGCAGTTATTATCGCTAGAACTGTAATAATTATACTCATTACTTATATTATTACCAACATAACATGCATTATTACCCATATAATGCAGTTATTATCGCTAGAACTGTAATAATTATACTTATTACTTATATTATTATCAATATAACGTGCATTATTACCCATATTATGCAGTTATTATCGACAGAAGTATAATAAATATACTTATTACTTATATTATTATCAATATAACATGCACTATTACCCATATAATGCAGTTATTATCGCTAGAACTGTAATAAATATACTTATTACTTTTATTATTATCAATATAACATGCACTATTACTCATATACTGCAGTTATTATCGACAGAAGTATAATAAATATACTTATTACTTTTATTATTATCAATATAACAGGCACTCTTAGCCATATTTTACTAGTATTATCGCTAGGACTGTAATAATTATACTTATTACTCCCGATATTATCAATATAACATCCATTATTACCCATATAATGCAGTTATTATAGCTAGAACTGTAATAAATATACTTATTACTTACATTATTATCAATATAACATGCATTATTACCCATATAATGCAGTTATTATCGCTAGAACTATAATAAATATACGTATTACTTTTATTATCATCAATATAACATGCATTATTACCCATATTATGCAGTTATTATCGATAGAACTGGAATAAATATACTTATTACTTTTATTGTTATCAATATAACATGCACTATTAGCCATATTTTACTATTATTATCGCTAGAAGTATAATAATTGTACTTGTTACTCCCGATAATATCAATATAACATGCATTATTACCCATATAATGCAGTTATTATCGATAGAACTGTAATAATTATACTTATTACTTATATTATTATCAATATAACATGCATTATTACAATTATTATGCAGTTATTATCGCTAGAACTGTAATAATTGTACTAATTACTTATATTATTATCAATATAACATGCATTATTACCCATATAATGCTGTTATTATCGACAGAAGTATAATAAATATATTTATTCCTTTTATTATTATCAATACAGCAGGCACTCTTAGCCATATTTAACTAGTATTATCGCTATGACTGTAATAATTATACTTATTACTCCCGATATTATCAATATAACATGCATTATTACGCATATAATGCAGTTATTATCGCTAGAACTGTAATAATTATACTTATCACTTATATTATTATCAATATAACATGCATTATTACCCATATAATGCAGTTATTATCGACAGAAGTATAATAAATATACTTATTACTTTTATTATTATCAATATAACAGGCACTCTTAGCCATATTTTACTAGTATTATCGCTAGGACTGTAATAATTATACTTATTACTCCCGATATTATCAATATAATATGCATTATTGCGCATATAATGCAGTTATTATAGCTAGAACTGTAATAAATATACTTATTACTTTTATTGTTATCAATATAACATGCACTATTAGCCATATTTTACTATTATTATCGCTAGAAGTATAATAATTGTACTTGTTACTCCCGATAATATCAATATAACATGCATTATTACCCATATAATGCAGTTATTATCGACAGAAGTATAACAAATATAGTTATTACTTTTATTATTATTACTATAACATGCACTGTTAGCCATATTTTACTAGTATTATCGCTAGGACTGTAATAATTATACTTATTATTCCCAATATTACCAACATAACATGCATTATTACCCATATAATGCAGTTATTATCGCTAGAGCTGTAATAATTATACTTATTACTTATATTATTATCAATATAACGTGCATTATTACCCATATTATGCAGTTATTATCGCTAGAACTGTAATAAATATACTTATTACTTTTATTATTATCAATATAACATGCACTGTTACTCATATAATGCAGTTATTATCGACAGAAGTATAATAAATATACTTATTACTTTTATTATTATCAATATAACAGGCACTCTTAGCCATATTTTACTAGTATTATCGCTAGGACTGTAATAATTATACTTATTACTCCCGATATTATCAATATAACATCCATTATTACCCATATAATGCAGTTATTATAGCTAGAACTGTAATAAATATACTTATTACTTATATTATTATCAATATGACATGCATTATTACCCATATAATGCAGTTATTATCGCTAGAACTGTAATAATTATACGTATTACTTATACTATTAGTAATATAACGTGCATTATTATCCATATTATGCAGTTATTATCGCTAGAACTGTAATAATTGTACTAATTACTTATATTATTATCAATATAACATGCATTATTACCCATATAATGCTGTTATTAACGACAGAAGTATAATAAATATATTTATTCCTTTTATTATTATCAATACAACAGGCACTCTTAGCCGTATTTAACTAGTATTATCGCTATGACTGTAATAATTATACTTATTACTCCCGATATTATCAATATAACATGCATTATTACGCATATAATGCAGTTATTACCGCTAGAACTGTAATAATTATACTTATTACTTATATTATTATCAATATAACATGCATTATTACCCATATAATGCAGTTATTATCGACAGAAGTATAATAAATATACTTACTACTTTTATTATTATCAATATAACATGCATTATTACCCATATAATGCAGTTATTACCGCTGGAACTGTAATAATTATACTTATTACTTGTAATATTAGCAATATAACGTGCATTGATACCCATATTATGCAGTTATTATCGATAGAACTATAATAAATATACTTATTACTTTTATTATTATCAATATAACATGCATTATTACCCATATAATGCAGTTATTATCGACAGAAGTATAATAAATATACTTATTACTTTTATTATTATCAATATAACAGGCACTCTTAGCCATATTTTACTAGTATTATCGCTAGGACTGTAATAATTATACTTATTACTCCCGATATTATCAATATAATATGCATTATTACGCATATAATGCAGTTATTATAGCTAGAACTGTAATAAATATACTTATTACTTTTATTGTTATCAATATAACATGCACTATTAGCCATATTTTACTATTATTATCGCTAGAAGTATAATAATTGTACTTGTTACTCCCGATAATATCAATATAACATGCATTATTACCCATATAATGCAGTTATTATCGCTAGAACTGTAATAATTATACTCATTACTTATATTATTACCAACATAACATGCATTATTACCCATATAATGCAGTTATTATCGATAGAACTGTAATAATTATACTTATTACTTATATAATTATCAATATAACGTGCATTATTACCCATATTATGCAGCTGTTATCGCTAGAACTGTAATAAATATACTTATTACCATTATTATTATCAATATAACATGCATTATTACCCATATTATGCAGTTTTTATCGATAGAACTGTAATAATTATACTCATTACTTATATTATTATCAATATAACATGCATTATTAGCCATATTGCACTATTATTATCGCTAGAACTATAATAATTATACTTATTGCTCCCGATATTATCAATATAACATGCATTATTACCCATATAATGCAGTTATTATCGCTAGAACTGTAATAATTATACGCATTACTTATATTATTAGCAATATAACGTGCATTATTACCCATATTATGCAGTTATTATGGCTAGAACTGTAATAATAATACTTACTACTTATATTATTATCAATATAACATGCATTATTACCCATATAATGCAGTTATTATCGACAGAAGTATAATAAATATACTTATTACTTTTATTATTATCAGTATAACAGGCACTCTTCGCCATATTTTACTAGTATTATCGCTAGAACTATAATAATTATACCTATTACTCCCGATATTATCAATATGACATGCATTATTATCCATATAATGGAGTTATTATCGCTAGAACTGTAATAATTATACTTATTACTTATATTATTACCAACATAACATTCATTATTAACCATATAATGCAGTTATAATCGCTAGAACTGTAATAAATATACTTATTACTTTTATTACTATCAATATAACATGCACTATTACTCATATAATGCAGTTATTATCGACAGAAGTATAATAAATATACTTATTACTTTTATTATTATCAATATAACAGGCACTCTTAGCCATATTTTACTAGTATTATCGCTAGGACTGTATTAATTATACTTATTACTCCCGATATTATCAATATAACATCCATTATTACCCATATAATGCAGTTATTATAGCTAGAACTGTAATAAATATACTTATTACTTATATTATTATCAATATAACATGCATTATTACCCATATAATGCAGTTATAATCGCTAGAACTATAATAAATATACGTATTACTTTTATTATCATCAATATAACATGCATTATTACCCATATTATGCAGTTATTATCGATAGAACTGTAATAAATATACTTATTACTTTTATTGTTATCAATATAACATGCACTATTAGCCATATTTTACTATTATTACCGCTAGAAGTATAATAATTGTACTTGTTACTCCCGATAATATCAATATAACATGCATTATTACCCATATAATGCAGTTATTATCGCTAGAACTGTAATAATTATACTTGTTACTTATATTATTATCAATATAACATGCATTATTACCCTTATTATACAGTTATTATCGCTAGAACTGTAATAATTATACGTATTACTTATACTATTAGTAATATAACGTGCATTATTATCCATATTATGCAGTTATTATCGCTAGAAGTGATAATAATTATACTCATTACTTATATTATTACCAACATAACATGCATTATTACCCATATAATGCAGTTATTATCGCTAGAACTGTAATAATTATACTTATTACTTATATTATTATCAATATCACGTGCATTATTACCCATATTATGCAGTTATTATCGACAGAAGTATAATAAATATACTTATTACTTTTATTATTATCAATATAACATGCATTACTACCCATATTATGCAGTTATTATCGATAGAACTGTAATAAATATACGTACTACTTTCATTATCATCAATATAACATGCATTATTACCCATATAATGCAGTTATTATCGACAGAAGTATAATAAATATACTTATTACTTTTATTATTATCAGTATAACAGGCACTCTTCACCATATTTTACTAGTATTATCGCTAGAACTGTAATAATTATACTTATTACTCCCGATATTATCAATATAACATCCATTACTACCCATATTATGCAGTTATTATCGATAGAACTGTATTAAATATACTTTTTACTTTTATTATTGTCAATATAACATGCATTATTACCCATATTATGCAGTTATTATCGATAGAACTACAATAAATATACTTATTACTTTTATTATTATCAAAGTAACATGCACTATTACCCATATAATGCAGTTATTATCGCTAGAACTGTAATAATTATACTTATTACTTATATTATTACCAACATAACATGCATTATTACCCATATAATGCAGTTATTATCGCTAGAACTGTAACAATTGTACTTATTACTTATATTATTATCAATATAACATGCATTATTACCCATATAATGGAGTTATTATCGCTGGAACTGTAATAATTATACTCATTACTTATATTATTATCAATATAACATGCATTATTACCCATATTATGCAGTTATTATAGCTAGAACTATAATAAATATACGTATTACTTTTTTTGTCATCAATACAACATGCATTATTACGCATATAATGCAGTTATTATCGACAGAAGTATAATAAATATACTTATTACTTTTATTATTATCAGTATAACAGGCACTCTTCACCATACTTTACTAGTATTATCGCTAGAACTGTAATAATTATACTTATTACTCCCGATATTATCAATATAACATCCATTACTACCCATATTATGCAGTTATTATCGCTAGAACTGTAATAATTATACTCATTACTTATATTATTATCAATATAACATGCATTATTACCCATATAATGGAGTTATTATCGCTAGAACTGTAATAACAATACTTATTACTTTTATTATTATCAATATAACATGCATTATTACCCATGTTATGCAGTTACTATCGATAGAACTATAGTAAATATACTTATTACTTTTATAATTATCAATATAACATGCATTATTACCCATATAATGCAGTTATTATCGCTAGAACTGTAATAATTATACTTATTACTTATATTATTATCAATATAACATGCATTATTACCCATATAATGCAGTTATTATCGACAGAAGTATAATAAATATACTTATTACTTTTATTATTATCAATATAACATGCACTGTTAGCCATATTTTACTAGTATTATCGCTAGAACTGTAATAATTATACTTATTATTCCCAATATTACCAACATAACATGCATTATTACCCATATAATGCAGTTATTATCGCTAGAACTGTAATAATTATACTTATTACTTATATTATTATCAATATAACGTGCATTATTACCCATATTATGCAGTTATTATCGCTAGAACTGTAATAAATATACTTATTACTTTTATTATTATCAATATAACATGCACTATAACTCATATAATGCAGTTATTATCGACAGAAGTATAATAAATATACTTATTACTTTTATTATTATCAATATAACAGGCACTCTTAGCCATATTTTACTAGTATTATCGCTAGGACTGTAATAATTATACTTATTACTCCCGATATTATCAATATAACATCCATTATTACCCATATAATGCAGTTATTATAGCTAGAACTGTAATAAATATACTTATTACTTATATTATTATCAATATAACATGCATTATTACCCATATAATGCAGTTATAATCGCTAGAACTATAATAAATATACGTATTACTTTTATTATCATCAATATAACATGCATTATTACCCATATTATGCAGTTATTATCGATAGAACTGTAATAAATATACTTATTACTTTTATTGTTATCAATATAACATGCACTATTAGCCATATTTTACTATTATTACCGCTAGAAGTATAATAATTCTACTTGTTACTCCGGATAATATCAATATAACATGCATTATTACCCATATAATGCAGTTATTATCGCTAGAACTGTAATAATTATACTTGTTACTTATATTATTATCAATATAACATGCATTATTACCCATATAATGCAGTTATAATCGCTAGAACTGTAATAAATATGCTTATTACTTTTATTACTATCAATATAACATGCACTATTACTCATATAATGCAGTTATTATCGACAGAAGTATAATAAATATACTTATTACTTTTATTATTATCAATATAACAGGCACTCTTAGCCATATTTTACTAGTATTATCGCTAGGACTGTATTAATTATACTTATTACTCCCGATATTATCAATATAACATCCATTATTACCCATATAATGCAGTTATTATAGCTAGAACTGTAATAAATATACTTATTACTTATATTATTATCAATATAACATGCATTATTACCCATATAATGCAGTTATAATCGCTAGAACTATAATAAATATACGTATTACTTTTATTATCATCAATATAACATGCATTATTACCCATATTATGCAGTTATTATCGATAGAACTGTAATAAATATACTTATTACTTTTATTGTTATCAATATAACATGCACTATTAGCCATATTTTACTATTATTACCGCTAGAAGTATAATAATTGTACTTGTTACTCCCGATAATATCAATATAACATGCATTATTACCCATATAATGCAGTTATTATCGCTAGAACTGTAATAATTATACTTGTTACCTATATTATTATCAATATAACATGCATATTACCCTTATTATACAGTTATTATCGCTAGAACTGTAATAATTATACGTATTACTTATACTATTAGTAATATAACGTGCATTATTATCCATATTATGCAGTTATTATCGCTAGAAGTGTAATAATTATACTCATTACTTATATTATTACCAACATAACATGCATTATTACCCATATAATGCAGTTATTATCGCGAGAACTGTAATAATTATACTTATTACTTATATTATTATCAATATCACGTGCATTATTACCCATATTATGCAGTTATTATCGACAGAAGTATAATAAATATACTTATTACTTTTATTATTATCAATATAACATGCATTACTACCCATATTATGCAGTTATTATCGATAGAACTGTAATAAATATACGTACTACTTTCGTTATCATCAATATAACATGCATTATTACCCATATAATGCAGTTATTATCGACAGAAGTATAATAAATATACTTATTACTTTTATTATTATCAGTATAACAGGCACTCTTCACCATATTTTACTAGTATTATCGCTAGAACTGTAATAATTATACTTATTTCTCCCGATATTATCAATATAACATCCATTACTACCCATATTATGCAGTTATTATCGATAGAACTGTATTAAATATACTTTTTACTTTTATTATTGTCAATATAACATGCATTATTACCCATATTATGCAGTTATTATCGATAGAACTACAATAAATATACTTATTACATTTATTATTATCAAAGTAACATGCACTATTACCCATATAATGCAGTTATTATCGCTAGAACTGTAATAATTATACTTATTACTTATATTATTACCAACATAACATGCATTATTACCCATATAATGCAGTTATTATCGCTAGAACTGTAATAATTGTACTTATTACTTATATTATTATCAATATAACATGCATTATTACCCATATAATGGAGTTATTATCGCTGGAACTGTAATAATTATACTCATTACTTATATTATTATCAATATAACATGCATTATTACCCATATTATGCAGTTATTATAGCTAGAACTATAATAAATATACGTATTACTTTTTTTGTCATCAATACAACATGCATTATTACGCATATAATGCAGTTATTATCGGCAGAAGTATAATAAATATACTTATTACTTTTATTATTATCAGTATAACAGGCACTCTTCACCATACTTTACTAGTATTATCGCTAGAACTGTAATAATTATACTTATTACTCCCGATATTATCAATATAACATCCATTACTACCCATATTATGCAGTTATTATCGCTAGAACTGTAATAATTATACTCATTACTTATATTATTATCAATATAACATGCATTATTACCCATATAATGGAGTTATTATCGCTAGAACTGTAATAATTCTACTTATTACTTTTATTATTATCAATATAACATGCATTACTACCCATGTTATGCAGTTACTATCGATAGAACTATAATAAATATACTTATTACTTTTATAATTATCAATATAACATGCATTATTACCCATATAATGCAGTTATTATCGCTAGAACTGTAATAATTATACTTATTACTTATATTATTATCAATATAACATGCATTATTACCCATATGATGCAGTTATTATCGACAGAAGTATAATAAATATACTTATTACTTTTATTATTATGAATATAACAGGCACTCTTAGCCTTATTTTACTAGTATTATCGCTAGAACTGCAATAATTGTACTTATTACTCCCGATATTATCAATATGACATGCATTATTATCCATATAATGGAGTTATTATCAATAGAACTGTATTAAATATACTTTTTACTTTTATTATTGTCAATATAACATGCATTATTACCCATATTATGCAGTTATTATCGATAGAACTACAATAAATATACTTATTACTTTTATTATTATCAATGTAACATGCACTATTACCTTTATAATGCAGTTATTATTGACAGAAGTATAATAAATATACTTATAACTTTTATTATTATCAATATAACAGGCACTCTTAGCCATATTTTACTAAAATTATCGCTAGAACTATAATAATTATACCTATTACTCCCGATATTATCAATATGACATGCATTATTATCCATATAATGGAGTTATTATCGCTAGAACAGTAATAATTATACTTATTACTTATATTATTACCAACATAACATGCATTATTACCCATATAATGCAGTTATTATCGCTAGAACTGTAATAATTGTACTTATTACTTATATTATTATCAATATAACATGCATTATTACCCATTTTATGCAGTTATTATGGCTAGAACTGTAATAATTATACTTACTACTTACATTATTATCAATATAACATGCATTATTACCAATAAATTCAGTTATTATCGACAGAAGTATAATAAATATACTTATTATTTTTATTATTATCAGTATAACAGGCACTCTTAGCCATATTTGACTAGTATTATCGCTAGAACTGTAATAATTATACTTATTACTCCCGATATTATCAATATAACATCCATTATTACCCATATAATGCAGTTATTATCGACAGAAGTATAATAAATATACTTATTACTTTTATTATTATCAATATAACAGGCACTCTTAGCCTTATTTTACTAGTATTATCGCTAGAACTGTAATAATTGTACTTATTACTCCCGATATTATCAATATAACATCCATTACTACCCATATTATGCAGTTATTATCGATAGAACTGTATTAAATATACTTTTTACTTTTATTATTGGCAATATAACATGCATTATTACCCATATTATGCAGTTATTATCGATAGAACTACAATAAATATACTTATTACTTTTATTATTATCAATGTAACATGCACTGTTACCCATATAATGCAGTTATTATTGACAGAAGTATAATAAATATACTTATAACTTTTATTATTATCAATATAACAGGCACTCTTAGCCATATTTTACTAGTATTATCGCTAGAACTATAATAATTATACCTATTACTCCCGATATTATCAATATGACATGCATTATTATCCATATAATGGAGTTATTATCGCTAGAACGGTAATAATTATACTTATTACTTATATTATTACCAACATAACATGCATTATTACCCATATTATGCAGTTATTATCGCTAGAACTGTAATAAATATACTTATTACTTTTATTATTATCAATATAACATGCACTATAACTCATATAATGCAGTTATTATCGACAGAAGTATAATAAATATACTTATTACTTTTATTATTATCAATATAACAGGCACTCTTAGCCATATTTTACTAGTATTATCGCTAGGACTGTAATAATTATACTTATTACTCCCGATATTATCAATATAACATCCATTATTACCCATATAATGCAGTTATTATAGCTAGAACTGTAATAAATATACTTATTACTTATATTATTATCAATATAACATGCATTATTACCCATATAATGCAGTTATAATCGCTAGAACTATAATAAATATACGTATCACTTTTTTTGTCATCAATACAACATGCATTATTACGCATATAATGCAGTTATTATCGACAGAAGTATAATAAATATACTTATTACTTTTATTATTATCAATATAACAGGCACTCTTAGCCTTATTTTACTAGTATTATCGCTAGAACTGTAATAATTGTACTTATTACTCCCGATATTATCAATATAACATCCATTACTACCCATATTATGCAGTTATTATCGATAGAACTGTATTAAATATACTTTTTACTTTTATTATTGGCAATATAACATGCATTATTACCCATATTATGCAGTTATTATCGATAGGACTACAATAAATATACTTATTACTTTTATTATTATCAATGTAACATGCACTGTTACCCATATAATGCAGTTATTATTGACAGAAGTATAATAAATATACTTATAACTTTTATTATTATCAATGTAACATGCACTATTACCTTTATAATGCAGTTATTATTGACAGAAGTATAATAAATATACTTATAACTTTTATTATTATCAATATAACAGGCACTCTTAGCCATATTTTACTAAAATTATCGCTAGAACTATAATAATTATACCTATTACTCCCGATATTATCAATATGACATGCATTATTATCCATATAATGGAGTTATTATCGCTAGAACAGTAATAATTATACTTATTACTTATATTATTACCAACATAACATGCATTATTACCCATATAATGCAGTTATTATCGCTAGAACTGTAATAATTGTACTTATTACTTATATTATTATCAATATAACATGCATTATTACCCATTTTATGCAGTTATTATGGCTAGAACTGTAATAATTATACTTACTACTTACATTATTATCAATATAACATGCATTATTACCAATAAATTCAGTTATTATCGACAGAAGTATAATAAATATACTTATTATTTTTATTATTATCAGTATAACAGGCACTCTTAGCCATATTTGACTAGTATTATCGCTAGAACTGTAATAATTATACTTATTACTCCCGATATTATCAATATAACATCCATTATTACCCATATAATGCAGTTATTATCGACAGAAGTATAATAAATATACTTATTACTTTTATTATTATCAATATAACAGGCACTCTTAGCCTTATTTTACTAGTATTATCGCTAGAACTGTAATAATTGTACTTATTACTCCCGATATTATCAATATAACATCCATTACTACCCATATTATGCAGTTATTATCGATAGAACTGTATTAAATATACTTTTTACTTTTATTATTGGCAATATAACATGCATTATTACCCATATTATGCAGTTATTATCGATAGAACTACAATAAATATACTTATTACTTTTATTATTATCAATGTAACATGCACTGTTACCCATATAATGCAGTTATTATTGACAGAAGTATAATAAATATACTTATAACTTTTATTATTATCAATATAACAGGCACTCTTAGCCATATTTTACTAGTATTATCGCTAGAACTATAATAATTATACCTATTACTCCCGATATTATCAATATGACATGCATTATTATCCATATAATGGAGTTATTATCGCTAGAACGGTAATAATTATACTTATTACTTATATTATTACCAACATAACATGCATTATTACCCATATTATGCAGTTATTATCGCTAGAACTGTAATAAATATACTTATTACTTTTATTATTATCAATATAACATGCACTATAACTCATATAATGCAGTTATTATCGACAGAAGTATAATAAATATACTTATTACTTTTATTATTATCAATATAACAGGCACTCTTAGCCATATTTTACTAGTATTATCGCTAGGACTGTAATAATTATACTTATTACTCCCGATATTATCAATATAACATCCATTATTACCCATATAATGCAGTTATTATAGCTAGAACTGTAATAAATATACTTATTACTTATATTATTATCAATATAACATGCATTATTACCCATATAATGCAGTTATAATCGCTAGAACTATAATAAATATACGTATCACTTTTTTTGTCATCAATACAACATGCATTATTACGCATATAATGCAGTTATTATCGACAGAAGTATAATAAATATACTTATTACTTTTATTATTATCAATATAACAGGCACTCTTAGCCTTATTTTACTAGTATTATCGCTAGAACTGTAATAATTGTACTTATTACTCCCGATATTATCAATATAACATCCATTACTACCCATATTATGCAGTTATTATCGATAGAACTGTATTAAATATACTTTTTACTTTTATTATTGGCAATATAACATGCATTATTACCCATATTATGCAGTTATTATCGATAGAACTACAATAAATATACTTATTACTTTTATTATTATCAATGTAACATGCACTGTTACCCATATAATGCAGTTATTATTGACAGAAGTATAATAAATATACTTATAACTTTTATTATTATCAATATAACAGGCACTCTTAGCCATATTTTACTAGTATTATCGCTAGAACTATAATAATTATACCTATTACTCCCGATATTATCAATATGACATGCATTATTATCCATATAATGGAGTTATTATCGCTAGAACGGTAATAATTATACTTATTACTTATATTATTACCAACATAACATGCATTATTACCCATATAATGCAGTTATTATCGCTAGAACTGTAATAATTGTACTTATTACTTATATTATTATCAATATAACATGCATTATTACCCATATAATGGAGTTATTATCGCTAGAACTGTAATAATTATACTCATTACTTATATTATTATCAATATAACATGCATTATTACCCGTATAATGGAGTTATTATCGCTAGAACTGTAATAATTATACTTATTACTTATATTATTATCAATATAACGTGCATTATTACCCATATTATGCAGTTATTATAGCTAGAACTATAATAAATATACGTATTACTTTTTTTGTCATCAATACAACATGCATTATTACGCACATAATGCAGTTATTATCTCCCGATATTATCAATATAACATCCATTACTACCCATAGTATGCAGTTATTATTGCTAGAACTGTAATAATTATACTTATTACTTATATTATTATCAATATAACATGCATTATTACCCATATTATGCAGTTATTATCGATAGAACTATAATAAATATACTTATTACTTTTATTATTATCAATATAACATGCATTATTACCCATATAATGCAGTTATTATCGTTAGAACTATAATAAATATACTTATTACTTTTATTATTATCAATATAACAGGCACTCTTAGCCATATTTTACTAGTATTATCGCTAGGACTGTAATAATTATACTTATTACTCCCGATATTATCAATATAATATGCATTATTACGCATATAATGCAGTTATTATAGCTAGAACTGTAACAATTATACTTATTACTTATATTATTAGCAATATAACGTGCACTATTACCCATATAATGCAGTTATTATCGACAGAAGTATAATAAATATACTTATTACTTTTATTATTAGCAATATAACATGCATTATTACCCATATAATGCAGTTACTATCGCTAGAACTGTAATAATTATACTTATTACTTATATTATTATCAATATAACATGCACTATTACCCATATAATGCAGTTATTATCGACAGAAGTATAATAAATATACTTATTACTTTTATTATTATCAACATAACAGGCACTCTTAGCCATATTTTACTAGTATTATCGCTAGGACTGTAATAATTATACTTATTACTCCCGATATTATCAATATAACATCCATTATTACCCATATAATGCAGTTCTTATCGCAGGAACTGTAATAATTATACCTATTACTCCCGATATTGTAAATATAACATGCATTATTACGCATACAATGCAGTTATTATCGACAGAAGTATAATAAATATACTTATTACTTATATTATTATCAATATAACATGCATTATGACCCATATAATGCAGTTATTATCGACAGAAGTATAATAAATATACTTATTACTCTTATTATTATCAATATAACAGACACTCTTAGCCATATTTTACTAGTATTATCGCTAGAACTATAATAATTATACTTATTACTCCCGATATTATCAATATAACATGCATTCTTACCCATATAATGCAGTTATTATCGCTAGAACTGTAACTATTATACTTATTACTTATATTATTAGCAATATAACGTGCATTATTACCCATATTATGCAGTTATTATGGCTAGAACTGTAATAATTATACTTACTACTTACATTATTATCAATATAACATGCATTATTACCAATAAATTCAGTTATTATCGACAGAAGTATAATAAATATACTTATTATTTTTATTATTATCAGTATAACAGGCACTCTTAGCCATATTTGACTAGTATTATCGCTAGAACTGTAATAATTATACTTATTACTCCCGATATTATCAATATAACATCCATTATTACCCATATAATGCAGTTATTATCGACAGAAGTATAATAAATATACTTATTACTTTTATTATTATCAATATAACAGGCACTCTTAGCCTTATTTTACTAGTATTATCGCTAGAACTGTAATAATTGTACTTATTACTCCCGATATTATCAATATAACATCCATTACTACCCATATTATGCAGTTATTATCGATAGAACTGTATTAAATATACTTTTTACTTTTATTATTGTCAATATAACATGCATTATTACCCATATTATGCAGTTATTATCGATAGAACTACAATAAATATACTTATTACTTTTATTATTATCAATGTAACATGCACTGTTACCCATATAATGCAGTTATTATTGACAGAAGTATAATAAATATACTTATAACTTTTATTATTATCAATATAACAGGCACTCTTAGCCATATTTCACTAGTATTATCGCTAGAACTATAATAATTATACCTATTACTCCCGATATTATCAATATGACATGCATTATTATCCATATAATGGAGTTATTATCGCTAGAACAGTAATAATTATACTTATTACTTATATTATTACCAACATAGCATGCATTATTACCCATATAATGCAGTTATTATCGCTAGAACTGTAATAAATGTACTTATTACTTATATTATTATCAATATAACATGCATTATTACCCATATAATGGAGTTATTATCGCTAGAACTGTAATAATTATACTCATTACTTATATTATTATCAATATAACATGCATTATTACCCATATAATGGAGTTATTATCGCTAGAACTGTAATAATTATACTTACTACTTACATTATTATCAATATAACATGCATTATTACCAATAAATTCAGTTATTATCGACAGAAGTATAATAAATATACTTATTATTTTTATTATTATCAATATAACAGGCACTCTTAGCCATATCTTACTAGTATTATCGCTAGAATTATAATAATTATACCTATTACTCCCGATATTATCAATATGACATGCATTATTACCCATATTATGCAGATATTATCGCTAGAACTGTAATAAATATACTTATTACTTTTATTATTATCAATATAACATGCATTATTACCCATATAATGGAGTTATTATCGCTAGAACTGTAATAATTATACTTATCACTCCCGATATTATCAATATCACATGCATTATTACCCATGTTATGCAGTTATTATCGCTAGAACTATAATAAATATACGTATTACTTTTATTGTCATCAATATAACATGCATTATTACCCATATTATGCAGTTATTATCGATAGAACTGTAATAAATATACTTATTACTTATATTATTATCAGTATAACGTGCATTATTACCCATATTATGCAGTTGTTATCGCTAGAACTGTAATAATTATACTTATTACTTATATTATTATCAATATAACATGCATTATTACCCATATTATGCAGTTATTATAGCTAGAACTATAATAAATATACGTATTACTTTTTTTGTCATCAATATAACATGCATTATTACGCATATAATGCAGTTATTATCGATAGAACTATAATAAATATACTTATTACTTTTATTATTATCAATATAACATGCATTATTACCCATATTATGCAGTTATTATCGCTAGAACTGTAATAATTATACTCATTACTTATATTATTATCAATATAACATGCATTATTAGCCATATTGCACTATTATTATCGCTAGAACTATAATAATTATACTTATTACTCCCGATATTATCAATATAACATGCATTATTACCCATATAATGCAGTTATTATCGCTAGAACTGTAATAATTATACGTATTACTTATACTATTAGCAATATAACGTGCATTATTATCCATATTATGCACTTATTATCGCTAGAACTGTAACTATTATACTTATTACTTACATTATTAGCAATATAACGTGCATTATTACCCATATTATGCAGTTATTATGGCTAGAACTGTAATAATTATACTTACTACTTATATTATTCTCAATATAACATGCATTATTACCCATATAATGCAGTTATTATCGACAGAAGCATAATAAATATACTTATTACTTTTATTATTATCAATATAACAGGCACTCTTAGCCATATTTTACTAGTATTATCGCTAGGACTGTAATAATTATACTTATTACTCCCGATATTATCAATATAACATCCATTATTACCCATATAATGCTGTTATTATAGCTAGAACTGTAATAAATATACTTATTACTTTTATTGTTATCAATATAACATGCACTATTAGCCATATTTTACTATTATTATCGCTAGAAGTATAATAATTGTACTTGTTACTCCCGATAATATCAATATAACATGCATTATTACCCATTTAATGCAGTTATTATCGCTAGAACTGTAATAATTATACTTATTACTTATATTATTATCACTATAACATGCATTATTACCCTTATTATGCAGTTATTATCGCTAGAACTGTAATAATTGTACTAATTACTTATATTATTATCAATATAACATGCATTATTACCCATATAATGCTGTTATTATCGACAGAAGTATAATAAATATATTTATTACTTTTATTATTATCATTACAACAGGCACTCTTAGCCATATTTAACTAGTATTATCGCCATGACTGTAATAATTATACTTATTACTCCCGATATTATCAATATCACATGCATTATTACCCATGTTATGCAGTTATTATCGCTAGAACTATAATAAATATACGTATTACTTTTATTGTCATCAATATAGCATGCATTATTACCCATATAATGCAGTTATTATCGACAGAACTGTAATAATTATACGTATTACTTATACTATTAGCAATATAACGTGCATTATTATCCATATTATGCACTTATTATCGCTAGAACTGTAACTATTATACTTATTACTTATATTATTAGCAATATAACGTGCATTATTACCCATATTATGCAGTTGTTATCGCTAGAACTGTAATAAATATACTTATTACTATTATTATTATCAATATAACATGCATTATTACGCATATAATGCAGTTATTATAGCTAGAACTGTAACAATTATACTTATTACTTATATTATTAGCAATATAACGTGCATTATTACCCATATTCTGCAGTTATTATGGCTAGAACTGTAATAATTATACTTATTACTTATATTATTATCAATATAACATGCACTATTACCCATATAATGCAGTTATTATCGACAGAAGTATAATAAATATACTTATTACTTTTATTATTAGCAATATAACATGCATTATTACGCATATAATGCAGTTACTATCGCTAGAACTGTAATAATTATACTTATTACTTATATTATTAGCAATATAACGTGCATTGTTACCCATATTATGCAGTTATTATCGCTAGAACTGTAATAATTATACTTATTACTTATATTATTATCAATATAACATGCATTTTTACCCATATAATGCAGTTATTATCCACAGAAGTATAATAAATATACTTATTACTTTTATTATTAGCAATATAACATGCATTATTACCCATATAATGCAGTTACTATCGCTAGAACTGTAATAATTATACTTATTACTTATATTATTAGCAATATAACGTGCATTGTTACCCATATTATGCAGTTATTATCGCTAGAACTGTAATAATTATACTTATTACTTATATTATTATCAATATAACATGCACTATTACCCATATAATGCAGTTATTATCGACAGAAGTATAATAAATATACTTATAACTTTTATTATTATCAATGTAACATGCACTATTACCTTTATAATGCAGTTATTATTGACAGAAGTATAATAAATATACTTATAACTTTTATTATTATCAATATAACAGGCACTCTTAGCCATATTTTACTAAAATTATCGCTAGAACTATAATAATTATACCTATTACTCCCGATATTATCAATATGACATGCATTATTATCCATATAATGGAGTTATTATCGCTAGAACAGTAATAATTATACTTATTACTCCCGGTATTATAAATATAACATGCATTATTACGCATACAATGCAGTTATTATCGACAGAAGTATAATAAATATACTTATTACTTATATTATTATCAATATAACATGCATTATGACCCATATAATGCAGTTATTATCGACAGAAGTATAATAAATATACTTATTACTCTTATTATGTGACGATGTCGCGCTACGTCGGCAACGTGCTCCGTCGCGTGCCGTCGACCGCGCATCGTCAGCCGCGCACCGCGGTGGGGGACTCCCCACCGAGACCACCCGCGAGACCGTGACCTACTTAGATACCGATCGATCGCCTGATCGATGGAGTTGGCCCGGGGCGTCGGCCCCGAAAGGATCTCTCCGGAGATCCGCTCCCAGGCGTAAAGGTCTTCCTGGCTTGAAGGGTACCCTGAGCTAGGTGGACTGGAGGCCAGTCTCAGGAATAAGGGTAACACTTCTTCTGAGACCAGCCGAGCCAACGGTCAGCCAGCAAACCGACTCGACAGGGTAACACGGAGGGTCGGTAAGCGGGAGACAGTCGCCACAAGGAGGGGGTAGCACCTCCGCGCGGTGGCTGTCCGATCGTGGAGGAACGTGCCAGCTCCCTCGAAGGCTAGCCTAGCCACAGGTCAGCCGGCGAGTCGACTTAACGGGGGAGCCCGGAGAGTTGGCGAGTCGGAGGCAGTAGCCGCGCTGGGAGGGTAGCACCACGTCGCGGTGTCTGTCCGAACGTGGAGGCGCCTGTAAGACCCCACTGGGGCAATCTCGGAACACTCTCGGAACAACCAGGTTCCAGTTTAATAAGAGCAAGGCAAGGCCAGAACTGGCCATTTACCCGGTGTACTTTGATATCCCTTCTCTCCTCCTCCTCTTGCGACCGTAGTTTAAGACCCGCGAACGCGCCTCCGCGTAACCCGCGAAACGCGCCTCCGCGCCCGACCGTGCCGACCGACACGCGAGTACGTCCCGTGACGAACCGCGTCCGACCGTAAGCCGCGAACGCGCCTCCGCGTTCGAGACTCCGCCGTATACGGACATCCCGCGATGTCCCCCGTACCGCACCCCGTCCGCCGTTAGTATGTAAGCTATAGTACGTAAGTTATAGTAAGTAAGATAGATTGTATGATATATAGGTAAGCGTAGTATATAAGATAGAATGTAAGTTAGGTAGGATATAGTATGTAAGATTCGCGCCGCCGTCACAATTCATATACTTTGTAACCCCGTCTTATATATTATAGAAACCCAGCGTAGACCCGCCGCCGAAGCCGGCCGCTCCGGCCAGAGAGCCCGCTCCGTCCACCTCCGCCGCGGAAGAAGGTTCACAATAAAGCACAGCTATCTTTTGTACATCTTGCGTTTTCTCTTTCTACCCTGCGACCAGTCCTCTTCCCCACCGCGATCGGCTCCCTCGCGAAAACCCTGGCTCGCTGAAGCGTCCAGCACCAGGGGGCCCGCGAGTCGCGACTCCACCGCGTTGCCTAGCAACGCGGCGTGACGAAGACCGACTCCGTTACAATTATTATCAATATAACAGACACTCTTAGCCATATTTTACTAGTATTATCGCTAGAACTATAATAATTATACTTATTACTCCTGATATTATCAATATAACATGCATTCTTACCCATATAATGCAGTTATTATCGCTAGAACTGTAACTATTATACTTATTACTTATATTATTAGCAATATAACGTGCATTATTACCCATATTATGCAGTTATTATGGCTAGAACTGTAATAATTATACTTACTACTTACATTATTATCAATATAACATGCATTATTACCAATAAATTCAGTTATTATCGACAGAAGTATAATAAATATACGTATTATTTTTATTATTATCAATATAACAGGCACTCTTAGCCATATTTTACTAGTATTATCGCTAGAACTATAATAATTATACCTATTACTCCCGATATTATCAATATGACATGCATTATTACCCATATTATGCAGATATTATCGCTAGAACTGTAATAAATATACTTATTACTTTTATTATTATCAATATAACATGCATTATTACCCATATAATGGAGTTATTATCGCTAGAACTGTAATAATTATACTTATCACTCCCGATATTATCAATATCACATGCATTATTACCCATGTTATGCAGTTATTATCGCTAGAACTATAATAAATATACGTATTACTTTTATTGTCATCAATATAACATGCATTATTACCCATATTATGCAGTTATTATCGATAGAACTGTAATAAATATACTTATTACTTATATTATTATCAGTATAACGTGCATTATTACCCATATTATGCAGTTGTTATCGCTAGAACTGTAATAAATATACTTATTACTATTATTATTATCAATATAACATGCATTATTACACATATAATGCAGTTATTATCGCTAGAACTGTAATAATTATACTTATTACTTATATTATTATCAATATAACATGCATTATTACCCATATTATGCAGTTATTATAGCTAGAACTATAATAAATATACTTATTACTTTTATTATTAGCAATATAACATGTATTATTACCCATATAATGCAGTTACTATCGCTAGAACTGTAATAATTATACTTATTACTTATATTATTAGCAATATAACGTGCATTGTTACCCATATTATGCAGTTATTATCGCTAGAACTGTAATAATTATACTTATTACTTATATTATTATCAATATAACATGCACTATTACCCATATAATGCAGTTATTATCGACAGAAGTATAATAAATATACTTATTACTTTTATTATTATCAACATAACAGGCACTCTTAGCCATATTTTACTAGTATTGTCGCTCGGACTGTAATAATTATACTTATTACTCCCGATATTATCAATATAACATCCATTATTACCCATATAATGCAGTTCTTATCGCAGGAACTGTAATAATTATACTTATTACTCCCGGTATTATAAATATAACATGCATTATTACGCATACAATGCAGTTATTATCGACAGAAGTATAATAAATATACTTATTACTTATATTATTATCAATATAACATGCATTATGACCCATATAATGCAGTTATTATCGACAGAAGGATAATAAATATACTTATTACTCTTATTATTATCAATATAACAGACACTCTTGGCCATATTTTACTAGTATTATCGCTAGAACTATAATAATTATACTTATTACTCCTGATATTATCAATATGACATGCATTGTTACCCATATTATGCAGATATTATCGCTAGAACTGTAATAAATATACTTATTACTTTTATTATTATCAATATAACATGCATTATTACCCATATAATGGAGTTATTATCGCTAGAACTGTAATAATTATACTTATCACTCCCGATATTATCAATATCACATGCATTATTACCCATGTTATGCAGTTATTATCGCTAGAACTATAATAAATATACGTATTACTTTTATTGTCATCAATATAACATGCATTATTACCCATATTATGCAGTTATTATCGATAGAACTGTAATAAATATACTTATTACTTATATTATTATCAGTATAACGTGCATTATTACCCATATTATGCAGTTGTTATCGCTAGAACTGTAATAAATATACTTATTACTATTATTATTATCAATATAACATGCATTATTACACATATAATGCAGTTATTATCGCTAGAACTGTAATAATTATACTTATTACTTATATTATTATCAATATAACATGCATTATTACCCATATTATGCAGTTATTATAGCTAGAACTATAATAAATATACGTATTACTTTTATTGTCATCAATATAACATGCATTATTACCCATATTATGCAGTTATTACCGATAGAACTGTAATAAACATACTTATTACTTATATTATTATCAATATAACGTGCATTATTACCCATATTATGCAGTTGTTATCGCTAGAACTGTAATAAATATACTTATTACTATTATTATTATCAATATAACATGCATTATTACACATTTAATGCAGTTATTATCGCTAGAACTGTAATAATTATACTTATCACTCCCGATATTATCAATATCACATGCATTATTACCCATGTTATGCAGTTATTATCGCTAGAACTATAATAAATATACGTATTACTTTTATTGTCATCAATATAACATGCATTATTACCCATATAATGCAGTTATTATCGACAGAAGTATAATAAATATACTTATTATTTTTATTATTATCAGTATAACAGGCACTCTTAGCCATATTTGACTAGTATTATCGCTAGAACTGTAATAATTATACTTATTACTCCCGATATTATCAATATAACATCCATTATTACCCATATAATGCAGTTATTATCGACAGAAGTATAATAAATATACTTATTACTTTTATTATTATCAATATAACAGGCACTCTTAGCCTTATTTTACTAGTATTATCGCTAGAACTGTAATAATTGTACTTATTACTCCCGATATTATCAATATAACATCCATTACTACCCATATTATGCAGTTATTATCGATAGAACTGTATTAAATATACTTTTTACTTTTATTATTGTCAATATAACATGCATTATTACCCATATTATGCAGTTATTATCGATAGAACTACAATAAATATACTTATTACTTTTATTATTATCAATGTAACATGCACTGTTACCCATATAATGCAGTTATTATTGACAGAAGTATAATAAATATACTTATAACTTTTATTATTATCAATATAACAGGCACTCTTAGCCATATTTTACTAGTATTATCGCTAGAACTATAATAATTATACCTATTACTCCCGATATTATCAATATGACATGCATTATTATCCATATAATGGAGTTATTATCGCTAGAACAGTAATAATTATACTTATTACTTATATTATTACCAACATAACATGCATTATTACCCATATAATGCAGTTATTATAGCTAGAACTGTAATAAATATACTTATTACTTATATTATTATCAATATGACATGCATTATTACCCATATAATGCAGTTATTATCGCTAGAACTATAATAAATATACGTATTACTTTTATTATCATCAATATAACATGCATTATTACCCATATTTTGCAGTTATTATCGATAGAACTGTAATAAATATACTTATTACTTTTATTGTTATCAATATAACATGCACTATTAGCCATATTTTACTATTATTACCGCTAGAAGTATAATAATTGTACTTGTTACTCCCGATAATATCAATATAACATGCATTATTACCCATATAATGCAGTTATTATCGCTAGAACTGTAATAACTATACTTGTTACTTATATTATTATCAATATAACATGCATTATTACCCTTATTATACAGTTATTATCGCTAGAACTGTAATAATTATACGTATTACTTATACTATTAGTAATATAACGTGCATTATTATCCATATTATGCAGTTATTATCGCTAGAACTGTAATAATTGTACTAATTACTTATATTATTATCAATATAACATGCATTATTACCCATATAATGCTGTTATTAACGACAGAAGTATAATAAATATATTTATTCCTTTTATTATTATCAATACAACAGGCACTCTTAGCCGTATTTAACTAGTATCATCGCTATGACTGTAATAATTATACTTATTACTCCCGATATTATCAATATAACATGCATTATTACGCATATAATGCAGTTATTACCGCTAGAACTGTAATAATTATACTTATTACTTATATTATTATCAATATAACATGCATTATTACCCATATAATGCAGTTATTATCGACAGAAGTATAATAAATATACTTACTACTTTTATTATTATCAATATAACATGCATTATTACCCATATAATGCAGTTATTACCGCTGGAACTGTAATAATTATACTTATTACTTGTAATATTAGCAATATAACGTGCATTGATACCCATATTATGCAGTTATTATCGATAGAACTATAATAAATATACTTATTACTTTTATTATTATCAATATAACATGCATTATTACCCATATAATGCAGTTATTATCGACAGAAGTATAATAAATATACTTATTACTTTTATTATTATCAATATAACAGGCACTCTTAGCCATATTTTACTAGTATTATCGCTAGGACTGTAATAATTATACTTATTACTCCCGATATTATCAATATAATATGCATTATTACGCATATAATTCAGTTATTATAGCTAGAACTGTAATAAATATACTTATTACTTTTATTGTTATCAATATAACATGCACTATTAGCCATATTTTACTATTATTATCGCTAGAAGTATAATAATTGTACTTGTTACTCCCGATAATATCAATATAACATGCATTATTACCCATATAATGCAGTTATTATCGCTAGAACTGTAATAATTATACTCATTACTTATATTATTACCAACATAACATGCATTATTACCCATATAATGCAGTTATTATCGATAGAACTGTAATAATTATACTTATTACTTATATAATTATCAATATAACGTGCATTATTACCCATATTATGCAGCTGTCATCGCTAGAACTGTAACAAATATACTTATTACCATTATTATTATCAATATAACATGCATTATTACCCATATTATGCAGTTATTATCGATAGAACTGTAATAATTATACTCATTACTTATATTATTATCAATATAACATGCATTATTAGCCATATTGCACTATTATTATCGCTAGAACTATAATAATTATACTTATTGCTCCCGATATTATCAATATAACATGCATTATTACCCATATAATGCAGTTATTATCGCTAGAACTGTAATAATTATACGCATTACTTATATTATTAGCAATATAACGTGCATTATTACCCATATTATGCAGTTATTATGGCTAGAACTGTAATAATAATACTTACTACTTATATTATTATCAATATAACATGCATTATTACCCATATAATGCAGTTATTATCGACAGAAGTATAATAAATATACTTATTACTTTTATTATTATCAGTATAACAGGCACTCTTCGCCATATTTTACTAGTATTATCGCTAGAACTATAATAATTATACCTATTACTCCCGATATTATCAATATGACATGCATTATTATCCATATAATGGAGTTATTATCGCTAGAACTGTAATAATTATACTTATTACTTATATTATTACCAACATAACATGCATTATTAACCATATAATGCAGTTATTATCGCTAGAACTGTAATAATTGTACTTATTACTTTTATTATTATCAATATAACATGCATTATTACCCATATTATGCAGTTATTATCGCTAGAACAGTAATAATTATACTCATTACTTATATTATTATCAATATAACATGCATTATTAGCCATATTGCACTATTATTATCGCTAGAACTATAATAATTATACTTATTGCTCCCGATATTATCAATATAACATGCATTATTACCCATATAATGCAGATATTATCGCTAGAACTGTAATAATTATAAGTATTACTTATACTACTAGCAATATAACGTGCATTATTATCCATATAATGCAGTTATTATCGCTAGAACTGTAATAAATATACTTATTACTTATATTATTATCAATATAACATGCATTATTACCCATATAATGGAGTTATTATCGTTAGAACTGTAATAATTATACTCATTACTTATATTATTATCAATATAACATGCATTATTACCCATATAATGGAGTTATTATGGCTAGAACTGTAATAATTATACTTGTTACTTATATTATTATCAATATAACATGCATTATTACCCATATAATGCAGTTATTATCGACAGAAGTATAACAAATATAGTTATTACTTTTATTATTATTAATATAACATGCACTGTTAGCCATATTTTACTAGTATTATCGCTAGAACTGTAATAATTATACTTATTATTCCCAATATTACCAACATAACATGCATTATTACCCATATAATGCAGTTATTATCGCTAGAACTGTAATAATTATACTTACTACTTATATTATTATCAATATAACGTGCATTATTACCCATATTATGCAGTTATTATCGCTAGAACTGTAATAAATATACTTATTACTTTTATTATTATCAATATAACATGCACTATTACTCATATAATGCAGTTATTATCGACAGAAGTATAATAAATATACTTATTACTTTTATTATTATCAATATAACAGGCACTCTTAGCCATATTTTACTAGTATTATCCCTAGGACTGTAATAATTATACTTATTACTCCCGATATTATCGATATAACATCCATTATTACCCATATAATGCAGTTATTATAGCTAGAACTGTAATAAATATACTTATTACTTACATTATTATCAATATAACATGCATTATTACACATATAATGCAGTTATTATCGCTAGAACTATAATAAATATACGTATTACTTTTATTATCATCAATATAACATGCATTATTACCCATATTATGCAGTTATTATCGATAGAACTGGAATAAATATACTTATTACTTTTATTGTTATCAATATAACATGCACTATTAGCCATATTTTACTATTATTATCGCTAGAAGTATAATAATTGTACTTGTTACTCCCGATAATATCAATATAACATGCATAATTACCCGTATAATGCAGTTATTATCGCTAGAACTGTAATAATTATACTTATTACTTATATTATTATCAATATAACATGCATTATTACCCTTATTATGCAGTTATTATCGCTAGAACTGTAATAATTGTACTAATTACTTATATTATTATCAATATAACATGCATTATTACCCATATAATGCTGTTATTATCGAGAGAAGTATAATAAATATATTTATTCCTTTTATTATTATCAATACAACAGGCACTCTTAGCCATATTTAACTAGTATTATCGCTATGACTGTAATAATTATACTTATTACTCCCGATATTATCAATATAACATGCATTATTACGCATACAATGCAGTTATTATCGACAGAAGTATAATAAATATACTTATTACTTATATTATTATCAATATAACATGCATTATGACCCATATAATGCAGTTATTATCGCTAGAACTGTAATAATTATACGTATTACTTATACTATTAGCAATATAACGTGCATTATTATCCATATTATGCAGTTATTATCGCTAGAACTGTAACTATTATACTTATTACTTATATTGTTAGCAATATAACGTGCATTATTACCCATATTATGCAGTTATTATGGCTAGAACTGTAATAATAATACTTACTACTTATATTATTATCAATATAACATGCATTATTACCCATATAATGCAGTTATTATCGACAGAAGTATAATAAATATACTTATTACTTTTATTATTATCAGTATAACAGGCACTCTTCGCCATATTTTACTAGTATTATCGCTAGAACTGTAATAATTATACTTATTACTCCCGATATTATCAATATAACATCCATTACTACCCATATTATGCAGTTATTATCGATAGAACTGTATTAAATATACTTTTTACTTTTATTATTGTCAATATAACATGCATTATTACCCATATTATGCAGTTATTATCGATAGAACTACAATAAATATACTTATTACTTTTATTATTATCAAAGTAACATGCACTATTACCCATATAATGCAGTTATTATTGACAGAAGTATAATAAATATACTTATAACTTTTATTATTATCAATATAACAGGCACTCTTAGCCATATTTTACTAGTATTATCGCTAGAATTATAATAATTATACCTATTACTCCCGATATTATCAATGTGACATGCATTATTATCCATATAATGGAGTTATTATCGCTAGAACTGTAATAATTATACTCATTACTTATATTATTATCAATATAACATGCATTATTACCCATATTATGCAGTTATTATAGCTAGAACTATAATAAATATACGTATTACTTTTTTTGTCATCAATATAACATGCACTATTACCCATATAATGCAGTTATTATCGACAGAAGTATAATAAATATACTTATTACTATTATTATTATCAACATAACAGGCACTCTTGGCCATATTTTACTAGTATTATCACTAGGACTGTAATAATTATACTTATTACTCCCGATATTATCAATATAACATCCATTATTACCCATATAATGCAGTTCTTATCGCAGGAACTGTAATAATTATACTTATTACTCCCGATATTGTAAATATAACATGCATTATTACGCATACAATGCAGTTATTATCGACAGAAGTATAATAAATATACTTATTACTTATATTATTATCAATATAACATGCATTATGACCCATATAATGCAGTTATTATCGACAGAAGTATAATAAATATACTTATTACTCTTATTATTATCAATATAACAGACACTCTTAGCCATATTTTACTAGTATTATCGCTAGAACTATAATAATTATACTTATTACTCCCGATATTATCAATATAACATGCATTCTTACCCATATAATGCAGTTCTTATCGCTAGAACTGTAACTATTATACTTATTACTTATATTATTAGCAATATAACGTGCATTATTACCCATATTATGCAGTTATTATGGCTAGAACTGTAATAATTATACTTACTACTTACATTATTATCAATATAACATGCATTATTACCAATAAATTCAGTTACTATCGACAGAAGTATAATAAATATACTTATTATTTTTATTATTATCAGTATAACAGGCACTCTTAGCCATATTTGACTAGTATTATCGCTAGAACTGTAATAATTATACTTATTACTCCCGATATTATCAATATAACATCCATTATTACCCATATAATGCAGTTATTATCGACAGAAGTATAATAAATATACTTATTACTTTTATTATTATCAATATAACAGGCACTCTTAGCCTTATTTTACTAGTATTATCGCTAGAACTGTAATAATTGTACTTATTACTCCCGATATTATCAATATAACATCCATTACTACCCATATTATGCAGTTATTATCGATAGAACTGTATTAAATATACTTTTTACTTTTATTATTGGCAATATAACATGCATTATTACCCATATTATGCAGTTATTATCGATAGAACTACAATAAATATACTTATTACTTTTATTATTATCAATGTAACATGCACTGTTACCCATATAATGCAGTTATTATTGACAGAAGTATAATAAATATACTTATAACTTTTATTATTATCAATATAACAGGCACTCTTAGCCATATTTTACTAGTATTATCGCTAGAACTATAATAATTATACCTATTACTCCCGATATTATCAATATGACATGCATTATTATCCATATAATGGAGTTATTATCGCTAGAACGGTAATAATTATACTTATTACTTATATTATTACCAACATAACATGCATTATTACCCATATAATGCAGTTATTATCGCTAGAACTGTAATAATTGTACTTATTACTTATATTATTATCAATATAACATGCATTATTACCCATATAATGGAGTTATTATCTTTAGAACTGTAATAATTATACTCATTACTTATATTATTATCAATATAACATGCATTATTACCCGTATAATGGAGTTATTATCGCTAGAACTGTAATAATTATACTTATTACTTATATTATTATCAATATAACGTGCATTATTACCCATATTATGCAGTTATTATAGCTAGAACTATAATAAATATACGTATTACTTTTTTTGTCATCAATACAACATGCATTATTACGCATATAATGCAGTTATTATCTCCCGATATTATCAATATAACATCCATTACTACCCATAGTATGCAGTTATTATTGCTAGAACTGTAATAATTATACTTATTACTTATATTATTATCAATATAACATGCATTATTACCCATATTATGCAGTTATTATCGATAGAACTATAATAAATATACTTATTACTTTTATTATTATCAATATAACATGCATTATTACCCATATAATGCAGTTATTATCGTTAGAACTATAATAAATATACTTATTACTTTTATTATTATCAATATAACAGGCACTCTTAGCCATATTTTACTAGTATTATCGCTAGGACTGTAATAATTATACTTATTACTCCCGATATTATCAATATAATATGCATTATTACGCATATAATGCAGTTATTATAGCTAGAACTGTAACAATTATACTTATTACTTATATTATTAGCAATATAACGTGCACTATTACCCATATAATGCAGTTATTATCGACAGAAGTATAATAAATATACTTATTACTTTTATTATTAGCAATATAACATGCATTATTACCCATATAATGCAGTTACTATCGCTAGAACTGTAATAATTATACTTATTACTTATATTATTATCAATATAACATGCACTATTACCCATATAATGCAGTTATTATCGACAGAAGTATAATAAATATACTTATTACTTTTATTATTATCAACATAACAGGCACTCTTAGCCATATTTTACTAGTATTATCGCTAGGACTGTAATAATTATACTTATTACTCCCGATATTATCAATATAACATCCATTATTACCCATATAATGCAGTTCTTATCGCAGGAACTGTAATAATTATACCTATTACTCCCGATATTGTAAATATAACATGCATTATTACGCATACAATGCAGTTATTATCGACAGAAGTATAATAAATATACTTATTACTTATATTATTATCAATATAACATGCATTATGACCCATATAATGCAGTTATTATCGACAGAAGTATAATAAATATACTTATTACTCTTATTATTATCAATATAACAGACACTCTTAGCCATATTTTACTAGTATTATCGCTAGAACTATAATAATTATACTTATTACTCCCGATATTATCAATATAACATGCATTCTTACCCATATAATGCAGTTATTATCGCTAGAACTGTAACTATTATACTTATTACTTATATTATTAGCAATATAACGTGCATTATTACCCATATTATGCAGTTATTATGGCTAGAACTGTAATAATTATACTTACTACTTACATTATTATCAATATAACATGCATTATTACCAATAAATTCAGTTATTATCGACAGAAGTATAATAAATATACTTATTATTTTTATTATTATCAGTATAACAGGCACTCTTAGCCATATTTGACTAGTATTATCGCTAGAACTGTAATAATTATACTTATTACTCCCGATATTATCAATATAACATCCATTATTACCCATATAATGCAGTTATTATCGACAGAAGTATAATAAATATACTTATTACTTTTATTATTATCAATATAACAGGCACTCTTAGCCGTATTTTACTAGTATTATCGCTAGAACTGTAATAATTGTACTTATTACTCCCGATATTATCAATATAACATCCATTACTACCCATATTATGCAGTTATTATCGATAGAACTGTATTAAATATACTTTTTACTTTTATTATTGTCAATATAACATGCATTATTACCCATATTATGCAGTTATTATCGATAGAACTACAATAAATATACTTATTACTTTTATTATTATCAATGTAACATGCACTGTTACCCATATAATGCAGTTATTATTGACAGAAGTATAATAAATATACTTATAACTTTTATTATTATCAATATAACAGGCACTCTTAGCCATATTTCACTAGTATTATCGCTAGAACTATAATAATTATACCTATTACTCCCGATATTATCAATATGACATGCATTATTATCCATATAATGGAGTTATTATCGCTAGAACAGTAATAATTATACTTATTACTTATATTATTACCAACATAGCATGCATTATTACCCATATAATGCAGTTATTATCGCTAGAACTGTAATAAATGTACTTATTACTTATATTATTATCAATATAACATGCATTATTACCCATATAATGGAGTTATTATCGCTAGAACTGTAATAATTATACTCATTACTTATATTATTATCAATATAACATGCATTATTACCCATATAATGGAGTTATTATCGCTAGAACTGTAATAATTATACTTACTACTTACATTATTATCAATATAACATGCATTATTACCAATAAATTCAGTTATTATCGACAGAAGTATAATAAATATACTTATTATTTTTATTATTATCAATATAACAGGCACTCTTAGCCATATCTTACTAGTATTATCGCTAGAATTATAATAATTATACCTATTACTCCCGATATTATCAATATGACATGCATTATTACCCATATTATGCAGATATTATCGCTAGAACTGTAATAAATATACTTATTACTTTTATTATTATCAATATAACATGCATTATTACCCATATAATGGAGTTATTATCGCTAGAACTGTAATAATTATACTTATCACTCCCGATATTATCAATATCACATGCATTATTACCCATGTTATGCAGTTATTATCGCTAGAACTATAATAAATATACGTATTACTTTTATTGTCATCAATATAACATGCATTATTACCCATATTATGCAGTTATTATCGATAGAACTGTAATAAATATACTTATTACTTATATTATTATCAGTATAACGTGCATTATTACCCATATTATGCAGTTGTTATCGCTAGAACTGTAATAATTATACTTATTACTTATATTATTATCAATATAACATGCATTATTACCCATATTATGCAGTTATTATAGCTAGAACTATAATAAATATACGTATTACTTTTTTTGTCATCAATATAACATGCATTATTACGCATATAATGCAGTTATTATCGATAGAACTATAATAAATATACTTATTACTTTTATTATTATCAATATAACATGCATTATTACCCATATTATGCAGTTATTATCGCTAGAACTGTAATAATTATACTCATTACTTATATTATTATCAATATAACATGCATTATTAGCCATATTGCACTATTATTATCGCTAGAACTATAATAATTATACTTATTACTCCCGATATTATCAATATAACATGCATTATTACCCATATAATGCAGTTATTATCGCTAGAACTGTAATAATTATACGTATTACTTATACTATTAGCAATATAACGTGCATTATTATCCATATTATGCACTTATTATCGCTAGAACTGTAACTATTATACTTATTACTTACATTATTAGCAATATAACGTGCATTATTACCCATATTATGCAGTTATTATGGCTAGAACTGTAATAATTATACTTACTACTTATATTATTCTCAATATAACATGCATTATTACCCATATAATGCAGTTATTATCGACAGAAGCATAATAAATATACTTATTACTTTTATTATTATCAATATAACAGGCACTCTTAGCCATATTTTACTAGTATTATCGCTAGGACTGTAATAATTATACTTATTACTCCCGATATTATCAATATAACATCCATTATTACCCATATAATGCTGTTATTATAGCTAGAACTGTAATAAATATACTTATTACTTTTATTGTTATCAATATAACATGCACTATTAGCCATATTTTACTATTATTATCGCTAGAAGTATAATAATTGTACTTGTTACTCCCGATAATATCAATATAACATGCATTATTACCCATTTAATGCAGTTATTATCGCTAGAACTGTAATAATTATACTTATTACTTATATTATTATCACTATAACATGCATTATTACCCTTATTATGCAGTTATTATCGCTAGAACTGTAATAATTGTACTAATTACTTATATTATTATCAATATAACATGCATTATTACCCATATAATGCTGTTATTATCGACAGAAGTATAATAAATATATTTATTACTTTTATTATTATCATTACAACAGGCACTCTTAGCCATATTTAACTAGTATTATCGCCATGACTGTAATAATTATACTTATTACTCCCGATATTATCAATATCACATGCATTATTACCCATGTTATGCAGTTATTATCGCTAGAACTATAATAAATATACGTATTACTTTTATTGTCATCAATATAGCATGCATTATTACCCATATAATGCAGTTATTATCGACAGAACTGTAATAATTATACGTATTACTTATACTATTAGCAATATAACGTGCATTATTATCCATATTATGCACTTATTATCGCTAGAACTGTAACTATTATACTTATTACTTATATTATTAGCAATATAACGTGCATTATTACCCAAATTATGCAGTTGTTATCGCTAGAACTGTAATAAATATACTTATTACTATTATTATTATCAATATAACATGCATTATTACGCATATAATGCAGTTATTATAGCTAGAACTGTAACAATTATACTTATTACTTATATTATTAGCAATATAACGTGCATTATTACCCATATTCTGCAGTTATTATGGCTAGAACTGTAATAATTATACTTATTACTTATATTATTATCAATATAACATGCACTATTACCCATATAATGCAGTTATTATCGACAGAAGTATAATAAATATACTTATTACTTTTATTATTAGCAATATAACATGCATTATTACGCATATAATGCAGTTACTATCGCTAGAACTGTAATAATTATACTTATTACTTATATTATTAGCAATATAACGTGCATTGTTACCCATATTATGCAGTTATTATCGCTAGAACTGTAATAATTATACTTATTACTTATATTATTATCAATATAACATGCATTTTTACCCATATAATGCAGTTATTATCCACAGAAGTATAATAAATATACTTATTACTTTTATTATTAGCAATATAACATGCATTATTACCCATATAATGCAGTTACTATCGCTAGAACTGTAATAATTATACTTATTACTTATATTATTAGCAATATAACGTGCATTGTTACCCATATTATGCAGTTATTATCGCTAGAACTGTAATAATTATACTTATTACTTATATTATTATCAATATAACATGCACTATTACCCATATAATGCAGTTATTATCGACAGAAGTATAATAAATATACTTATTACTTTTATTATTATCAACATAACAGGCACTCTTAGCCATATTTTACTAGTATTGTCGCTCGGACTGTAATAATTATACTTATTACTCCCGATATTATCAATATAACATCCATTATTACCCATATAATGCAGTTCTTATCGCAGGAACTGTAATAATTATACTTATTACTCCCGATATTATAAATATAACATGCATTATTACGCATACAATGCAGTTATTATCGACAGAAGTATAATAAATATACTTATTACTTATATTATTATCAATATAACATGCATTATGACCCATATAATGCAGTTATTATCGACAGAAGTATAATAAATATACTTATTACTCTTATTATGTGACGATGTCGCGCTACGTCGGCAACGAGCTCCGTCGCGTGCCGTCGACCGCGCATCGTCAGCCGCGCACCGCGGTGGGGGACTCCCCACCGAGACCACCCGCGAGACCGTGACCTACTTAGATACCGATCGATCGCCTGATCGATGGAGTTGGCCCGGGGCGTCGGCCCCGAAAGGATCTCTCCGGAGATCCGCTCCCAGGCGTAAAGGTCTTCCTGGCTTGAAGGGTACCCTGAGCTAGGTGGACTGGAGGCCAGTCTCAGGAGGAAGGGTAACACTTCTTCTGAGACCAGCCGAGCCAACGGTCAGCCAGCAAACCGACTCGACAGGGTAACACGGAGGGTCGGTAAGCGGGAGACAGTCGCCACAAGGAGGGGGTAGCACCTCCGCGCGGTGGCTGTCCGATCGTGGAGGAACGTGCCAGCTCCCTCGAAGGCTAGCCTAGCCACAGGTCAGCCGGCGAGTCGACTTAACGGGGGAGCCCGGAGAGTTGGCGAGTCGGAGGCAGTAGCCGCGCTGGGAGGGTAGCACCACGTCGCGGTGTCTGTCCGAACGTGGAGGCGCCTGTAAGACCCCACTGGGGCAATCTCGGAACACTCTCGGAACAACCAGGTTCCAGTTTAATAAGAGCAAGGCAAGGCCAGAACTGGCCATTTACCCGGTGTACTTTGATATCCCTTCTCTCCTCCTCCTCTTGCGACCGTAGTTTAAGACCCGCGAACGCGCCTCCGCGTAACCCGCGAAACGCGCCTCCGCGCCCGACCGTGCCGACCGACACGCGAGTACGTCCCGTGACGAACCGCGTCCGACCGTAAGCCGCGAACGCGCCTCCGCGTTCGAGACTCCGCCGTATACGGACATCCCGCGATGTCCCCCGTACCGCACCCCGTCCGCCGTTAGTATGTAAGCTATAGTACGTAAGTTATAGTAAGTAAGATAGATTGTATGATATATAGGTAAGCGTAGTATATAAGATAGAATGTAAGTTAGGTAGGATATAGTATGTAAGATTCGCGCCGCCGTCACAATTCATATACTTTGTAACCCCGTCTTATATATTATAGAAACCCAGCGTAGACCCGCCGCCGAAGCCGGCCGCTCCGGCCAGAGAGCCCGCTCCGTCCACCTCCGCCGCGGAAGAAGGTTCACAATAAAGCACAGCTATCTTTTGTACATCTTGCGTTTTCTCTTTCTACCCTGCGACCAGTCCTCTTCCCCACCGCGATCGGCTCCCTCGCGAAAACCCTGGCTCGCTGAAGCGTCCAGCACCAGGGGGCCCGCGAGTCGCGACTCCACCGCGTTGCCTAGCAACGCGGTGTGACGAAGACCGACTCCGTTACAATTATTATCAATATAACAGACACTCTTAGCCATATTTTACTAGTATTATCGCTAGAACTATAATAATTATACTTATTACTCCTGATATTATCAATATAACATGCATTCTTACCCATATAATGCAGTTATTATCGCTAGAACTGTAACTATTATACTTATTACTTATATTATTAGCAATATAACGTGCATTATTACCCATATTATGCAGTTATTATGGCTAGAACTGTAATAATTATACTTACTACTTACATTATTATCAATATAACATGCATTATTACCAATAAATTCAGTTATTATCGACAGAAGTATAATAAATATACTTATTATTTTTATTATTATCAATATAACAGGCACTCTTAGCCATATTTTACTAGTATTATCGGGGGTGTCCCACTTGGACGTCGACCGATTGGACGCGTTCCGTTTGGACGGTCCCGATTCGACGCGTTCCAATCCGAAGCGGTGCCGATTGGACGCGTCCCAATTCGAAGAGCTTAGATTTGGTTAGGTTAGGTTCTATAAGCCCTGCTTAGAATTGGAACGCGTCCAATCGGCACCGCTTCGAATTGGAACGAGTCGAATCGGGACCGTCCAATCGGGACGCGTCCAAACGGTCGGCGTCCAAGTGGGCATCACTCGTATTATCGCTAGAACTATAATAATTATACCTATTACTCCCGATATTATCAATATGACATGCATTATTACCCATATTATGCAGATATTATCGCTAGAACTGTAATAAATATACTTATTACTTTTATTATTATCAATATAACATGCATTATTACCCATATAATGGAGTTATTATCGCTAGAACTGTAATAATTATACTTATCACTCCCGATATTATCAATATCACATGCATTATTACCCATGTTATGCAGTTATTATCGCTAGAACTATAATAAATATACGTATTACTTTTATTGTCATCAATATAACATGCATTATTACCCATATTATGCAGTTATTATCGATAGAACTGTAATAAATATACTTATTACTTATATTATTATCAGTATAACGTGCATTATTACCCATATTATGCAGTTGTTATCGCTAGAACTGTAATAAATATACTTATTACTATTATTATTATCAATATAACATGCATTATTACACATATAATGCAGTTATTATCGCTAGAACTGTAATAATTATACTTATTACTTATATTATTATCAATATAACATGCATTATTACCCATATTATGCAGTTATTATAGCTAGAACTATAATAAATATACTTATTACTTTTATTATTAGCAATATAACATGTATTATTACCCATATAATGCAGTTACTATCGCTAGAACTGTAATAATTATACTTATTACTTATATTATTAGCAATATAACGTGCATTGTTACCCATATTATGCAGTTATTATCGCTAGAACTGTAATAATTATACTTATTACTTATATTATTATCAATATAACATGCACTATTACCCATATAATGCAGTTATTATCGACAGAAGTATAATAAATATACTTATTACTTTTATTATTATCAACATAACAGGCACTCTTAGCCATATTTTACTAGTATTGTCGCTCGGACTGTAATAATTATACTTATTACTCCCGATATTATCAATATAACATCCATTATTACCCATATAATGCAGTTCTTATCGCAGGAACTGTAATAATTATACTTATTACTCCCGGTATTATAAATATAACATGCATTATTACGCATACAATGCAGTTATTATCGACAGAAGTATAATAAATATACTTATTACTTATATTATTATCAATATAACATGCATTATGACCCATATAATGCAGTTATTATCGACAGAAGTATAATAAATATACTTATTACTCTTATTATGTGACGATGTCGCGCTACGTCGGCAACGTGCTCCGTCGCGTGCCGTCGACCGCGCATCGTCAGCCGCGCACCGCGGTGGGGGACTCCCCACCGAGACCACCCGCGAGACCGTGACCTACTTAGATACCGATCGATCGCCTGATCGATGGAGTTGGCCCGGGGCGTCGGCCCCGAAAGGATCTCTCCGGAGATCCGCTCCCAGGCGTAAAGGTCTTCCTGGCTTGAAGGGTACCCTGAGCTAGGTGGACTGGAGGCCAGTCTCAGGAATAAGGGTAACACTTCTTCTGAGACCAGCCGAGCCAACGGTCAGCCAGCAAACCGACTCGACAGGGTAACACGGAGGGTCGGTAAGCGGGAGACAGTCGCCACAAGGAGGGGGTAGCACCTCCGCGCGGTGGCTGTCCGATCGTGGAGGAACGTGCCAGCTCCCTCGAAGGCTAGCCTAGCCACAGGTCAGCCGGCGAGTCGACTTAACGGGGGAGCCCGGAGAGTTGGCGAGTCGGAGGCAGTAGCCGCGCTGGGAGGGTAGCACCACGTCGCGGTGTCTGTCCGAACGTGGAGGCGCCTGTAAGACCCCACTGGGGCAATCTCGGAACACTCTCGGAACAACCAGGTTCCAGTTTAATAAGAGCAAGGCAAGGCCAGAACTGGCCATTTACCCGGTGTACTTTGATATCCCTTCTCTCCTCCTCCTCTTGCGACCGTAGTTTAAGACCCGCGAACGCGCCTCCGCGTAACCCGCGAAACGCGCCTCCGCGTAACCCGCGAAACGCGCCTCCGCGCCCGACCGTGCCGACCGACACGCGAGTACGTCCCGTGACGAACCGCGTCCGACCGTAAGCCGCGAACGCGCCTCCGCGTTCGAGACTCCGCCGTATACGGACATCCCGCGATGTCCCCCGTACCGCACCCCGTCCGCCGTTAGTATGTAAGCTATAGTACGTAAGTTATAGTAAGTAAGATAGATTGTATGATATATAGGTAAGCGTAGTATATAAGATAGAATGTAAGTTAGGTAGGATATAGTATGTAAGATTCGCGCCGCCGTCACAATTCATATACTATGTAACCCCGTCTTATATATTATAGAAACCCAGCGTAGACCCGCCGCCGAAGCCGGCCGCTCCGGCCAGAGAGCCCGCTCCGTCCACCTCCGCCGCGGAAGAAGGTTCACAATAAAGCACAGCTATCTTTTGTACATCTTGCGTTTTCTCTTTCTACCCTGCGACCAGTCCTCTTCCCCACCGCGATCGGCTCCCTCGCGAAAACCCTGGCTCGCTGAAGCGTCCAGCACCAGGGGGCCCGCGAGTCGCGACTCCACCGCGTTGCCTAGCAACGCGGCGTGACGAAGACCGACTCCGTTACAATTATTATCAATATAACAGACACTCTTAGCCATATTTTACTAGTATTATCGCTAGAACTATAATAATTATACTTATTACTCCTGATATTATCAATATAACATGCATTCTTACCCATATAATGCAGTTATTATCGCTAGAACTGTAACTATTATACTTATTACTTATATTATTAGCAATATAACGTGCATTATTACCCATATTATGCAGTTATTATGGCTAGAACTGTAATAATTATACTTACTACTTACATTATTATCAATATAACATGCATTATTACCAATAAATTCAGTTATTATCGACAGAAGTATAATAAATATACTTATTATTTTTATTATTATCAATATAACAGGCACTCTTAGCCATATTTTACTAGTATTATCGCTAGAACTATAATAATTATACCTATTACTCCCGATATTATCAATATGACATGCATTATTACCCATATTATGCAGATATTATCGCTAGAACTGTAATAAATATACTTATTACTTTTATTATTATCAATATAACATGCATTATTACCCATATAATGGAGTTATTATCGCTAGAACTGTAATAATTATACTTATCACTCCCGATATTATCAATATCACATGCATTATTACCCATGTTATGCAGTTATTATCGCTAGAACTATAATAAATATACGTATTACTTTTATTGTCATCAATATAACATGCATTATTACCCATATTATGCAGTTATTATCGATAGAACTGTAATAAATATACTTATTACTTATATTATTATCAGTATAACGTGCATTATTACCCATATTATGCAGTTGTTATCGCTAGAACTGTAATAAATATACTTATTACTATTATTATTATCAATATAACATGCATTATTACACATATAATGCAGTTATTATCGCTAGAACTGTAATAATTATACTTATTACTTATATTATTATCAATATAACATGCATTATTACCCATATTATGCAGTTATTATAGCTAGAACTATAATAAATATACTTATTACTTTTATTATTAGCAATATAACATGTATTATTACCCATATAATGCAGTTACTATCGCTAGAACTGTAATAATTATACTTATTACTTATATTATTAGCAATATAACGTGCATTGTTACCCATATTATGCAGTTATTATCGCTAGAACTGTAATAATTATACTTATTACTTATATTATTATCAATATAACATGCACTATTACCCATATAATGCAGTTATTATCGACAGAAGTATAATAAATATACTTATTACTTTTATTATTATCAACATAACAGGCACTCTTAGCCATATTTTACTAGTATTGTCGCTCGGACTGTAATAATTATACTTATTACTCCCGATATTATCAATATAACATCCATTATTACCCATATAATGCAGTTCTTATCGCAGGAACTGTAATAATTATACTTATTACTCCCGGTATTATAAATATAACATGCATTATTACGCATACAATGCAGTTATTATCGACAGAAGTATAATAAATATACTTATTACTTATATTATTATCAATATAACATGCATTATGACCCATATAATGCAGTTATTATCGACAGAAGGATAATAAATATACTTATTACTCTTATTATTATCAATATAACAGACACTCTTGGCCATATTTTACTAGTATTATCGCTAGAACTATAATAATTATACTTATTACTCCTGATATTATCAATATGACATGCATTATTACCCATATTATGCAGATATTATCGCTAGAACTGTAATAAATATACTTATTACTTTTATTATTATCAATATAACATGCATTATTACCCATATAATGGAGTTATTATCGCTAGAACTGTAATAATTATACTTATCACTCCCGATATTATCAATATCACATGCATTATTACCCATGTTATGCAGTTATTATCGCTAGAACTATAATAAATATACGTATTACTTTTATTGTCATCAATATAACATGCATTATTACCCATATTATGCAGTTATTATCGATAGAACTGTAATAAATATACTTATTACTTATATTATTATCAGTATAACGTGCATTATTACCCATATTATGCAGTTGTTATCGCTAGAACTGTAATAAATATACTTATTACTATTATTATTATCAATATAACATGCATTATTACACATATAATGCAGTTATTATCGCTAGAACTGTAATAATTATACTTATTACTTATATTATTATCAATATAACATGCATTATTACCCATATTATGCAGTTATTATAGCTAGAACTATAATAAATATACGTATTACTTTTATTGTCATCAATATAACATGCATTATTACCCATATTATGCAGTTATTACCGATAGAACTGTAATAAACATACTTATTACTTATATTATTATCAATATAACGTGCATTATTACCCATATTATGCAGTTGTTATCGCTAGAACTGTAATAAATATACTTATTACTATTATTATTATCAATATAACATGCATTATTACACATTTAATGCAGTTATTATCGCTAGAACTGTAATAATTATACTTATCACTCCCGATATTATCAATATCACATGCATTATTACCCATGTTATGCAGTTATTATCGCTAGAACTATAATAAATATACGTATTACTTTTATTGTCATCAATATAACATGCATTATTACCCATATAATGCAGTTATTATCGACAGAAGTATAATAAATATACTTATTATTTTTATTATTATCAGTATAACAGGCACTCTTAGCCATATTTGACTAGTATTATCGCTAGAACTGTAATAATTATACTTATTACTCCCGATATTATCAATATAACATCCATTATTACCCATATAATGCAGTTATTATCGACAGAAGTATAATAAATATACTTATTACTTTTATTATTATCAATATAACAGGCACTCTTAGCCTTATTTTACTAGTATTATCGCTAGAACTGTAATAATTGTACTTATTACTCCCGATATTATCAATATAACATCCATTACTACCCATATTATGCAGTTATTATCGATAGAACTGTATTAAATATACTTTTTACTTTTATTATTGTCAATATAACATGCATTATTACCCATATTATGCAGTTATTATCGATAGAACTACAATAAATATACTTATTACTTTTATTATTATCAATGTAACATGCACTGTTACCCATATAATGCAGTTATTATTGACAGAAGTATAATAAATATACTTATAACTTTTATTATTATCAATATAACAGGCACTCTTAGCCATATTTTACTAGTATTATCGCTAGAACTATAATAATTATACCTATTACTCCCGATATTATCAATATGACATGCATTATTATCCATATAATGGAGTTATTATCGCTAGAACAGTAATAATTATACTTATTACTTATATTATTACCAACATAACATGCATTATTACCCATATAATGCAGTTATTATAGCTAGAACTGTAATAAATATACTTATTACTTATATTATTATCAATATGACATGCATTATTACCCATATAATGCAGTTATTATCGCTAGAACTATAATAAATATACGTATTACTTTTATTATCATCAATATAACATGCATTATTACCCATATTTTGCAGTTATTATCGATAGAACTGTAATAAATATACTTATTACTTTTATTGTTATCAATATAACATGCACTATTAGCCATATTTTACTATTATTACCGCTAGAAGTATAATAATTGTACTTGTTACTCCCGATAATATCAATATAACATGCATTATTACCCATATAATGCAGTTATTATCGCTAGAACTGTAATAACTATACTTGTTACTTATATTATTATCAATATAACATGCATTATTACCCTTATTATACAGTTATTATCGCTAGAACTGTAATAATTATACGTATTACTTATACTATTAGTAATATAACGTGCATTATTATCCATATTATGCAGTTATTATCGCTAGAACTGTAATAATTGTACTAATTACTTATATTATTATCAATATAACATGCATTATTACCCATATAATGCTGTTATTAACGACAGAAGTATAATAAATATATTTATTCCTTTTATTATTATCAATACAACAGGCACTCTTAGCCGTATTTAACTAGTATCATCGCTATGACTGTAATAATTATACTTATTACTCCCGATATTATCAATATAACATGCATTATTACGCATATAATGCAGTTATTACCGCTAGAACTGTAATAATTATACTTATTACTTATATTATTATCAATATAACATGCATTATTACCCATATAATGCAGTTATTATCGACAGAAGTATAATAAATATACTTACTACTTTTATTATTATCAATATAACATGCATTATTACCCATATAATGCAGTTATTACCGCTGGAACTGTAATAATTATACTTATTACTTGTAATATTAGCAATATAACGTGCATTGATACCCATATTATGCAGTTATTATCGATAGAACTATAATAAATATACTTATTACTTTTATTATTATCAATATAACATGCATTATTACCCATATAATGCAGTTATTATCGACAGAAGTATAATAAATATACTTATTACTTTTATTATTATCAATATAACAGGCACTCTTAGCCATATTTTACTAGTATTATCGCTAGGACTGTAATAATTATACTTATTACTCCCGATATTATCAATATAATATGCATTATTACGCATATAATTCAGTTATTATAGCTAGAACTGTAATAAATATACTTATTACTTTTATTGTTATCAATATAACATGCACTATTAGCCATATTTTACTATTATTATCGCTAGAAGTATAATAATTGTACTTGTTACTCCCGATAATATCAATATAACATGCATTATTACCCATATAATGCAGTTATTATCGCTAGAACTGTAATAATTATACTCATTACTTATATTATTACCAACATAACATGCATTATTACCCATATAATGCAGTTATTATCGATAGAACTGTAATAATTATACTTATTACTTATATAATTATCAATATAACGTGCATTATTACCCATATTATGCAGCTGTCATCGCTAGAACTGTAACAAATATACTTATTACCATTATTATTATCAATATAACATGCATTATTACCCATATTATGCAGTTATTATCGATAGAACTGTAATAATTATACTCATTACTTATATTATTATCAATATAACATGCATTATTAGCCATATTGCACTATTATTATCGCTAGAACTATAATAATTATACTTATTGCTCCCGATATTATCAATATAACATGCATTATTACCCATATAATGCAGTTATTATCGCTAGAACTGTAATAATTATACGCATTACTTATATTATTAGCAATATAACGTGCATTATTACCCATATTATGCAGTTATTATGGCTAGAACTGTAATAATAATACTTACTACTTATATTATTATCAATATAACATGCATTATTACCCATATAATGCAGTTATTATCGACAGAAGTATAATAAATATACTTATTACTTTTATTATTATCAGTATAACAGGCACTCTTCGCCATATTTTACTAGTATTATCGCTAGAACTATAATAATTATACCTATTACTCCCGATATTATCAATATGACATGCATTATTATCCATATAATGGAGTTATTATCGCTAGAACTGTAATAATTATACTTATTACTTATATTATTACCAACATAACATGCATTATTAACCATATAATGCAGTTATTATCGCTAGAACTGTAATAATTGTACTTATTACTTTTATTATTATCAATATAACATGCATTATTACCCATATTATGCAGTTATTATCGCTAGAACAGTAATAATTATACTCATTACTTATATTATTATCAATATAACATGCATTATTAGCCATATTTTACTAGTATTATCGCTAGGACTGTAATAATTATACTTATTACTCCCGATATTATCAATATAATATGCATTATTACGCATATAATGCAGTTATTATAGCTAGAACTGTAATAAATATACTTATTACCATTATTATTATCAATATAACATGCATTATTACACATATAATGCAGTTATTATCGCTAGAACTGTAATAATTATACTTATTACTTATATTATTATCAATATAACATGCATTATTACCCATATAATGGAGTTATTATCGCTAGAACTGTAATAATTATACTTATTACTCCCGATATTATCAATATCACATGCATTATTACCCATATTATGCAGTTATTATCGCTAGAACTATAATAAATATACGTATTACTTTAATTGTCATCAATGTAACATGCATTATTACCCATATTATGCAGTTATTATCGATAGAACTGTAATAAATATACTTATTACTTATATTATTATCAATATAACATGCATTGTTACCCATATAATGCAGTTATTATCGACAGAAGTATAACAAATGTAGTTATTACTTTTATTATTATTAATATAACATGCACTGTTAGCCATATTTTACTAGTATTATCGCTAGGACTGTAATAATTATACTTATTACTCCCGATATTATCAATATAACATCCATTATTACCCATATAATGCAGTTATTATAGCTAGAACTGTAATAAATATACTTATTACTTATATTATTATCAATATAACATGCATTATTACCCATATAATGCAGTTATAATCGCTAGAACTATAATAAATATACGTATTACTTTTATTATCATCAATATAACATGCATTATTACCCATATTATGCAGTTATTATCGATAGAACTGTAATAAATATACTTATTACTTTTATTGTTATCAATATAACATGCACTATTAGCCATATTTTACTATTATTACCGCTAGAAGTATAATAATTGTACTTGTCACTCCCGATAATATCAATATAACATGCATTATTACCCATATAATGCAGTTATTATCGCTAGAACTGTAATAATTATACTTGTTACTTATATTATTATCAATATAACATGCATTATTACCCTTATTATACAGTTATTATCGCTAGAACTGTAATAATTATACGTATTACTTATACTGTTAGTAATATAACGTGCATTATTATCCATATTATGCAGTTATTATCGCTAGAACTGTAATAATTATACTCATTACTTATATTATTACCAACATAACATGCATTATTACCCATATAATGCAGTTATTATCGCTAGAACTGTAATAATTATACTTATTACTTATATTATTATCAATATAACGTGCATTATTACCCATATTATGCAGTTATTATCGCTAGAACTGTAATAAATATACTTATTACTTTTATTATTATCAATATAACATGCACTATTACTCATATAATGCAGTTATTATCGACAGAAGTATAATAAATATACTTATTACTTTTATTATTATCAATATAACAGGCACTCTTAGCCATATTTTACTAGCATTATCGCTAGGACTGTAATAATTATACTTATTACTCCCGATATTATCAATATAACATCCATTATTACCCATATAATGCAGTTATTATAGCTAGAACTGTAATAAATATACTTATTACTTATATTATTATCAATATAACATGCATTATTACCCATATAATGCAGTTATAATCGCTAGAACTGTAATAAATATACTTATTACTTTTATTACTATCAATATAACATGCACTATTACTCATATAATGCAGTTATTATCGACAGAAGTATAATAAATATACTTATTACTTTTATTATTATCAATATAACAGGCACTCTTAGCCATATTTTACTAGTATTATCGCTAGGACTGTATTAATTATACTTATTACTCCCGATATTATCAATATAACATCCATTATTACCCATATAATGCAGTTATTATAGCTAGAACTGTAATAAATATACTTATTACTTATATTATTATCAATATAACATGCATTATTACCCATATAATGCAGTTATAATCGCTAGAACTATAATAAATATACGTATTACTTTTATTATCATCAATATAACATGCATTATTACCCATATTATGCAGTTATTATCGATAGAACTGTAATAAATATACTTATTACTTTTATTGTTATCAATATAACATGCACTATTAGCCATATTTTACTATTATTACCGCTAGAAGTATAATAATTGTACTTGTTACTCCCGATAATATCAATATAACATGCATTATTACCCATATAATGCAGTTATTATCGCTAGAACTGTAATAATTATACTTGTTACTTATATTATTATCAATATAACATGCATTATTACCCTTATTATACAGTTATTATCGCTAGAACTGTAATAATTATACGTATTACTTATACTATTAGTAATATAACGTGCATTATTATCCATATTATGCAGTTATTATCGCTAGAAGTGTAATAATTATACTCATTACTTATATTATTACCAACATAACATGCATTATTACCCATATAATGCAGTTATTATCGCTAGAACTGTAATAATTATACTTATTACTTATATTATTATCAATATCACGTGCATTATTACCCATATTATGCAGTTATTATCGACAGAAGTATAATAAATATACTTATTACTTTTATTATTATCAATATAACATGCATTACTACCCATATTATGCAGTTATTATCGATAGAACTGTAATAAATATACGTACTACTTTCATTATCATCAATATAACATGCATTATTACCCATATAATGCAGTTATTATCGACAGAAGTATAATAAATATACTTATTACTTTTATTATTATCAGTATAACAGGCACTCTTCACCATATTTTACTAGTATTATCGCTAGAACTGTAATAATTATACTTATTACTCCCGATATTATCAATATAACATCCATTACTACCCATATTATGCAGTTATTATCGATAGAACTGTATTAAATATACTTTTTACTTTTATTATTGTCAATATAACATGCATTATTACCCATATTATGCAGTTATTATCGATAGAACTACAATAAATATACTTATTACTTTTATTATTATCAAAGTAACATGCACTATTACCCATATAATGCAGTTATTATCGCTAGAACTGTAATAATTATACTTATTACTTATATTATTACCAACATAACATGCATTATTACCCATATAATGCAGTTATTATCGCTAGAACTGTAACAATTGTACTTATTACTTATATTATTATCAATATAACATGCATTATTACCCATATAATGGAGTTATTATCGCTGGAACTGTAATAATTATACTCATTACTTATATTATTATCAATATAACATGCATTATTACCCATATTATGCAGTTATTATAGCTAGAACTATAATAAATATACGTATTACTTTTTTTGTCATCAATACAACATGCATTATTACGCATATAATGCAGTTATTATCGACAGAAGTATAATAAATATACTTATTACTTTTATTATTATCAGTATAACAGGCACTCTTCACCATACTTTACTAGTATTATCGCTAGAACTGTAATAATTATACTTATTACTTATATTATTACCAACATAACATGCATTATGACCCATATAATGCAGTTATTATCGCTAGAACTGTAATAATTGTACTTATTACTTATATTATTATCAATATAACATGCATTATTACCCATATAATGGAGTTATTATCGCTAGAACTGTAATAATTATACTCATTACTTTTATTATTATTAATATAACATGCACTGTTAGCCATATTTTACTAGTATTATCGCTAGAACTGTAATAATTATACTTATTATTCCCAATATTACCAACATAACATGCATTATTACCCATATAATGCAGTTATTATCGCTAGAACTGTAATAATTATACTTATTACTTATATTATTATCAATATAACGTGCATTATTACCCATATTATGCAGTTATTATCGCTAGAACTGTAATAAATATACTTATTACTTTTATTATTATCAATATAACATGCACTATTACTCATATAATGCAGTTATTATCGACAGAAGTATAATAAATATACTTATTACTTTTATTATTATCAATATAACAGGCACTCTTAGCCATATTTTACTAGTATTATCGCTAGGACTGTAATAATTATACTTATTACTCCCGATATTATCAATATAACATCCATTATTACCCATATAATGCAGTTATTATAGCTAGAACTGTAATAAATATACTTATTACTTATATTATTATCAATATAACATGCATTATTACCCATATAATGCAGTTATAATCGCTAGAACTATAATATATATACGTATTACTTTTATTATCATCAATATAACATGCATTATTACCCATATTATGCAGTTATTATCGATAGAACTGTAATAAATATACTTATTACTTTTATTGTTATCAATATAACATGCACTATTAGCCATATTTTACTATTATTACCGCTAGAAGTATAATAATTGTACTTGTTACTCCGGATAATATCAATATAACATGCATTATTACCCATATAATGCAGTTATTATCGCTAGAACTGTAATAATTATACTTGTTACTTATATTATTATCAATATAACATGCATTATTACCCATATAATGCAGTTATAATCGCTAGAACTGTAATAAATATGCTTATTACTTTTATTACTATCAATATAACATGCACTATTACTCATATAATGCAGTTATTATCGACAGAAGTATAATAAATATACTTATTACTTTTATTATTATCAATATAACAGGCACTCTTAGCCATATTTTACTAGTATTATCGCTAGGACTGTATTAATTATACTTATTACTCCCGATATTATCAATATAACATCCATTATTACCCATATAATGCAGTTATTATAGCTAGAACTGTAATAAATATACTTATTACTTATATTATTATCAATATGACATGCATTATTACCCATATAATGCAGTTATTATCGCTAGAACTATAATAAATATACGTATTACTTTTATTATCATCAATATAACATGCATTATTACCCATATTTTGCAGTTATTATCGATAGAACTGTAATAAATATACTTATTACTTTTATTGTTATCAATATAACATGCACTATTAGCCATATTTTACTATTATTACCGCTAGAAGTATAATAATTGTACTTGTTACTCCCGATAATATCAATATAACATGCATTATTACCCATATAATGCAGTTATTATCGCTAGAACTGTAATAACTATACTTGTTACTTATATTATTATCAATATAACATGCATTATTACCCATATAATGGAGTTATTATGGCTAGAACTGTAATAATTATACTTGTTACTTATATTATTATCAATATAACATGCATTATTACCCATATAATGCAGTTATTATCGACAGAAGTATAACAAATATAGTTATTACTTTTATTATTATTAATATAACATGCACTGTTAGCCATATTTTACTAGTATTATCGCTAGAACTGTAATAATTATACTTATTATTCCCAATATTACCAACATAACATGCATTATTACCCATATAATGCAGTTATTATCGCTAGAACTGTAATAATTATACTTACTACTTATATTATTATCAATATAACGTGCATTATTACCCATATTATGCAGTTATTATCGCTAGAACTGTAATAAATATACTTATTACTTTTATTATTATCAATATAACATGCACTATTACTCATATAATGCAGTTATTATCGACAGAAGTATAATAAATATACTTATTACTTTTATTATTATCAATATAACAGGCACTCTTAGCCATATTTTACTAGTATTATCCCTAGGACTGTAATAATTATACTTATTACTCCCGATATTATCGATATAACATCCATTATTACCCATATAATGCAGTTATTATAGCTAGAACTGTAATAAATATACTTATTACTTACATTATTATCAATATAACATGCATTATTACACATATAATGCAGTTATTATCGCTAGAACTATAATAAATATACGTATTACTTTTATTATCATCAATATAACATGCATTATTACCCATATTATGCAGTTATTATCGATAGAACTGGAATAAATATACTTATTACTTTTATTGTTATCAATATAACATGCACTATTAGCCATATTTTACTATTATTATCGCTAGAAGTATAATAATTGTACTTGTTACTCCCGATAATATCAATATAACATGCATAATTACCCATATAATGCAGTTATTATCGCTAGAACTGTAATAATTATACTTATTACTTATATTATTATCAATATAACATGCATTATTACCCTTATTATGCAGTTATTATCGCTAGAACTGTAATAATTGTACTAATTACTTATATTATTATCAATATAACATGCATTATTACCCATATAATGCTGTTATTATCGAGAGAAGTATAATAAATATATTTATTCCTTTTATTATTATCAATACAACAGGCACTCTTAGCCATATTTAACTAGTATTATCGCTATGACTGTAATAATTATACTTATTACTCCCGATATTATCAATATAACATGCATTATTACGCATATAATGCAGTTATTATCGCTAGAACTGTAATAATTATACTTATTACTTATATTATTATCAATATAACGTGCATTATTACCCATATTATGCAGTTATTATCGCTAGAACTGTAATAAATATACTTATTACTTTTATTATTATCAATATAACATGCACTATTACTCATATAATGCAGTTATTATCGACAGAAGTATAATAAATATACTTATTACTTTTATTATTATCAATATAACAGGCACTCTTAGCCATATTTTACTAGTATTATCGCTAGGACTGTAATAATTATACTTATTACTCCCGATATTATCAATATAACATCCATTATTACCCATATAATGCAGTTATTATAGCTAGAACTGTAATAAATATACTTATTACTTATATTATTATCAATATAACATGCATTATTACCCATATAATGCAGTTATAATCGCTAGAACTATAATATATATACGTATTACTTTTATTATCATCAATATAACATGCATTATTACCCATATTATGCAGTTATTATCGATAGAACTGTAATAAATATACTTATTACTTTTATTGTTATCAATATAACATGCACTATTAGCCATATTTTACTATTATTACCGCTAGAAGTATAATAATTGTACTTGTTACTCCGGATAATATCAATATAACATGCATTATTACCCATATAATGCAGTTATTATCGCTAGAACTGTAATAATTATACTTGTTACTTATATTATTATCAATATAACATGCATTATTACCCATATAATGCAGTTATAATCGCTAGAACTGTAATAAATATGCTTATTACTTTTATTACTATCAATATAACATGCACTATTACTCATATAATGCAGTTATTATCGACAGAAGTATAATAAATATACTTATTACTTTTATTATTATCAATATAACAGGCACTCTTAGCCATATTTTACTAGTATTATCGCTAGGACTGTATTAATTATACTTATTACTCCCGATATTATCAATATAACATCCATTATTACCCATATAATGCAGTTATTATAGCTAGAACTGTAATAAATATACTTATTACTTATATTATTATCAATATGACATGCATTATTACCCATATAATGCAGTTATTATCGCTAGAACTATAATAAATATACGTATTACTTTTATTATCATCAATATAACATGCATTATTACCCATATTTTGCAGTTATTATCGATAGAACTGTAATAAATATACTTATTACTTTTATTGTTATCAATATAACATGCACTATTAGCCATATTTTACTATTATTACCGCTAGAAGTATAATAATTGTACTTGTTACTCCCGATAATATCAATATAACATGCATTATTACCCATATAATGCAGTTATTATCGCTAGAACTGTAATAACTATACTTGTTACTTATATTATTATCAATATAACATGCATTATTACCCATATAATGGAGTTATTATGGCTAGAACTGTAATAATTATACTTGTTACTTATATTATTATCAATATAACATGCATTATTACCCATATAATGCAGTTATTATCGACAGAAGTATAACAAATATAGTTATTACTTTTATTATTATTAATATAACATGCACTGTTAGCCATATTTTACTAGTATTATCGCTAGAACTGTAATAATTATACTTATTATTCCCAATATTACCAACATAACATGCATTATTACCCATATAATGCAGTTATTATCGCTAGAACTGTAATAATTATACTTACTACTTATATTATTATCAATATAACGTGCATTATTACCCATATTATGCAGTTATTATCGCTAGAACTGTAATAAATATACTTATTACTTTTATTATTATCAATATAACATGCACTATTACTCATATAATGCAGTTATTATCGACAGAAGTATAATAAATATACTTATTACTTTTATTATTATCAATATAACAGGCACTCTTAGCCATATTTTACTAGTATTATCCCTAGGACTGTAATAATTATACTTATTACTCCCGATATTATCGATATAACATCCATTATTACCCATATAATGCAGTTATTATAGCTAGAACTGTAATAAATATACTTATTACTTACATTATTATCAATATAACATGCATTATTACACATATAATGCAGTTATTATCGCTAGAACTATAATAAATATACGTATTACTTTTATTATCATCAATATAACATGCATTATTACCCATATTATGCAGTTATTATCGATAGAACTGGAATAAATATACTTATTACTTTTATTGTTATCAATATAACATGCACTATTAGCCATATTTTACTATTATTATCGCTAGAAGTATAATAATTGTACTTGTTACTCCCGATAATATCAATATAACATGCATAATTACCCATATAATGCAGTTATTATCGCTAGAACTGTAATAATTATACTTATTACTTATATTATTATCAATATAACATGCATTATTACCCTTATTATGCAGTTATTATCGCTAGAACTGTAATAATTGTACTAATTACTTATATTATTATCAATATAACATGCATTATTACCCATATAATGCTGTTATTATCGAGAGAAGTATAATAAATATATTTATTCCTTTTATTATTATCAATACAACAGGCACTCTTAGCCATATTTAACTAGTATTATCGCTATGACTGTAATAATTATACTTATTACTCCCGATATTATCAATATAACATGCATTATTACGCATATAATGCAGTTATTATCGCTAGAACTGTAATAATTATACTTATTACTTATATTATTATCAATATAACATGCATTATTACCCATATAATGCAGTTATTATCGACAGAAGTATAATAAATATACTTACTACTTTTATTATTATCAATATAACATGCATTATTACCCATATAATGCAGTTATTATCACTAGAACTGTAATAATTATACTTATTACTTATAATATTAGCAATATAACGTGCATTGATACCCATATTATGCAGTTATTATCGATAGAACTATAATAAATATACTTATTACTTTTATTATTATCAATATAACATGCATTATTACCCATATAATGCAGTTACTATCGACAGAAGTATAATAAATATACTTATTACTTTTATTATTATCAATATAACAGGCACTCTTAGCCATATTTTACTAGTATTATCGCTAGGACTGTAATAATTATACTTATTACTCCCGATATTATCAATATAATATGCATTATTACGCATATAATGCAGTTATTATAGCTAGAACTGTAATAAATATACTTATTACTTTTATTTTTATCAATATAACATGCACTATTAGCCATATTTTACTATTATTATCGCAAGAAGTATAATAATTGTACTTGTTACTCCCGATAATATCAATATAACATGCATTATTATCCATATAATGCAGTTATTATCGCTAGAACTGTAATAATTATACTCATTACTTATATTATTACCAACATAACATGCATTATTACCCATATAATGCAGTTATTATCGCTAGAACTGTAATAATTATACTTATTACTTATATTATTATCAATATAACGTGCATTATTACCCATATTATGCGGCTGTTATCGCTAGAACTGTAATAAATATACTTATTACCATTATTATTATCAATATAACATGCATTATTACACATATAATGCAGTTATTATCGCTAGAACTGTAATAATTATACTTATTACTTATATTATTATCAATATAACATGCATTATTACCCATATAATGGAGTTATTATCGCTAGAACTGTAATAATTATACTTATTACTCCCGATATTATCAATATCACATGCATTATTACCCATATTATGCAGTTATTATCGCTAGAACTATAATAAATATACGTATTACTTTAATTGTCATCAATGTAACATGCATTATTACCCATATTATGCAGTTATTATCGATAGAACTGTAATAAATATACTTATTACTTATATTATTATCAATATAACATGCATTGTTACCCATATAATGCAGTTATTATCGACAGAAGTATAACAAATGTAGTTATTACTTTTATTATTATTAATATAACATGCACTGTTAGCCATATTTTACTAGTATTATCGCTAGGACTGTAATAATTATACTTATTACTCCCGATATTATCAATATAACATCCATTATTACCCATATAATGCAGTTATTATAGCTAGAACTGTAATAAATATACTTATTACTTATATTATTATCAATATAACATGCATTATTACCCATATAATGCAGTTATAATCGCTAGAACTGTAATAATTATACTTGTTACTTATATTATTATCAATATAACATGCATTATTACCCTTATTATACAGTTATTATCGCTAGAACTGTAATAATTATACGTATTACTTATACTGTTAGTAATATAACGTGCATTATTATCCATATTATGCAGTTATTATCGCTAGAACTGTAATAATTATACTCATTACTTATATTATTACCAACATAACATGCATTATTACCCATATAATGCAGTTATTATCGCTAGAACTGTAATAATTATACTTATTACTTATATTATTATCAATATAACGTGCATTATTACCCATATTATGCAGTTATTATCGACAGAAGTATAATAAATATACTTATTACTTTTATTATTATCAATATAACATGCATTACTACCCATATTATGCAGTTATTATCGATAGAACTGTAATAAATATACGTACTACTTTCATTATCATCAATATAACATGCATTATTACCCATATAATGCAGTTATTATCGACAGAAGTATAATAAATATACTTATTACTTTTATTATTATCAGTATAACAGGCACTCTTCACCATATTTTACTAGTATTATCGCTAGAACTATAATTAATATACGTATTACTTTAATTGTCATCAATATAACATGCATTATTACCCACATTATGCAGTTATTATCGATAGAACTGTAATAAATATACTTATTACTTATATTATTATCAATATAACATGCATTATTACCCATGTATTGCAGTTATTATCGACAGAAGTATAACAAATATAGTTATTACTTTTATTATTATTAATATAACATGCACTGTTAGCCATATTTTACTAGTATTATCGCTTGAACTGTAATAATTATACTTATTATTCCCAATATTACCAACATAACATGCATTATTACCCATATAATGCAGTTATTATCGCTAGAACTGTAATAATTATACTTATTACTTATATTATTATCAATATAACGTGCATTATTACCCATATTATGCAGTTATAATCGCTAGAACTGTAATAAATATACTTATTACTTTTATTATTATCAATATAACATGCACTATTACTCATATAATGCAGTTATTATCGACAGAAGTATAATAAATATACTTATTACTTTTATTATTATCAATATAACAGGCACTCTTAGCCATATTTTACTAGCATTATCGCTAGGACTGTAATAATTATACTTATTACTCCCGATATTATCAATATAACATCCATTATTACCCATATAATGCAGTTATTATAGCTAGAACTGTAATAAATATACTTATTACTTATATTATTATCAATATAACATGCATTATTACCCATATAATGCAGTTATAATCGCTAGAACTGTAATAAATATACTTATTACTTTTATTACTATCAATATAACATGCACTATTACTCATATAATGCAGTTATTATCGACAGAAGTATAATAAATATACTTATTACGTTTATTATTATCAATATAACAGGCACTCTTAGCCATATTTTACTAGCATTATCGCTAGGACTGTAATAATTATACTTACTACTCCCGATATTATCAATATAACATCCATTATTACCCATATAATGCAGTTATTATAGCTAGAACTGTAATAAATATACTTATTACTTATATTATTATCAATATAACATGCATTATTACCCATATAATGCAGTTATAATCGCTAGAACTATAATAAATATACGTATTACTTTTATTATCATCAATATAACATGCATTATTACCCATATTATGCAGTTATTATCGATAGAACTGTAATAAATATACTTATTACTTTTATTGTTATCAATATAACATGCACTATTAGCCATATTTTACTATTATTACCGCTAGAAGTATAATAATTGTACTTGTTACTCCCGATAATATCAATATAACATGCATTATTACCCATATAATGCAGTTATTATCGCTAGAACTGTAATAATTATACTTGTTACTTATATTATTATCAATATAACATGCATTATTACCCTTATTATACAGTTATTATCGCTAGAACTGTAATAATTATACGTATTACTTATACTATTAGTAATATAACGTGCATTATTATCCATATTATGCAGTTATTATCGCTAGAAGTGTAATAATTATACTCATTACTTATATTATTACCAACATAACATGCATTATTACCCATATAATGCAGTTATTATCGCTAGAACTGTAATAATTATACTTACTACTTATATTATTATCAATATCACGTGCATTATTACCCATATTATGCAGTTATTATCGACAGAAGTATAATAAATATACTTATTACTTTTATTATTATCAATATAACATGCATTACTACCCATATTATGCAGTTATTATCGATAGAACTGTAATAAATATACGTACTACTTTCATTATCATCAATATAACATGCATTATTACCCATATAATGCAGTTATTATCGACAGAAGTATAATAAATATACTTATTACTTTTATTATTATCAGTATAACAGGCACTCTTCACCATATTTTACTAGTATTATCGCTAGAACTGTAATAATTATACTTATTACTCCCGATATTATCAATATAACATCCATTACTACCCATATTATGCAGTTATTATCGATAGAACTGTATTAAATATACTTTTTACTTTTATTATTGTCAATATAACATGCATTATTACCCATATTATGCAGTTATTATCGATAGAACTACAATAAATATACTTATTACTTTTATTATTATCAAAGTAACATGCACTATTACCCATATAATGCAGTTATTATCGCTAGAACTGTAATAATTATACTTATTACTTATATTATTACCAACATAACATGCATTATTACCCATATAATGCAGTTATTATCGCTAGAACTGTAACAATTGTACTTATTACTTATATTATTATCAATATAACATGCATTATTACCCATATAATGGAGTTATTATCGCTGGAACTGTAATAATTATACTCATTACTTATATTATTATCAATATAACATGCATTATTACCCATATTATGCAGTTATTATAGCTAGAACTATAATAAATATACGTATTACTTTTTTTGTCATCAATACAACATGCATTATTACGCATATAATGCAGTTATTATCGACAGAAGTATAATAAATATACTTATTACTTTTATTATTATCAGTATAACAGGCACTCTTCACCATACTTTACTAGTATTATCGCTAGAACTGTAATAATTATACTTATTACTTATATTATTACCAACATAACATGCATTATGACCCATATAATGCAGTTATTATCGCTAGAACTGTAATAATTGTACTTATTACTTATATTATTATCAATATAACATGCATTATTACCCATATAATGGAGTTATTATCGCTAGAACTGTAATAATTATACTCATTACTTTTATTATTATTAATATAACATGCACTGTTAGCCATATTTTACTAGTATTATCGCTAGAACTGTAATAATTATACTTATTATTCCCAATATTACCAACATAACATGCATTATTACCCATATAATGCAGTTATTATCGCTAGAACTGTAATAATTATACTTATTACTTATATTATTATCAATATAACGTGCATTATTACCCATATTATGCAGTTATTATCGCTAGAACTGTAATAAATATACTTATTACTTTTATTATTATCAATATAACATGCACTATTACTCATATAATGCAGTTATTATCGACAGAAGTATAATAAATATACTTATTACTTTTATTATTATCAATATAACAGGCACTCTTAGCCATATTTTACTAGTATTATCGCTAGGACTGTAATAATTATACTTATTACTCCCGATATTATCAATATAACATCCATTATTACCCATATAATGCAGTTATTATAGCTAGAACTGTAATAAATATACTTATTACTTATATTATTATCAATATAACATGCATTATTACCCATATAATGCAGTTATAATCGCTAGAACTATAATAAATATACGTATTACTTTTATTATCATCAATATAACATGCATTATTACCCATATTATGCAGTTATTATCGATAGAACTGTAATAAATATACTTATTACTTTTATTGTTATCAATATAACATGCACTATTAGCCATATTTTACTATTATTACCGCTAGAAGTATAATAATTGTACTTGTTACTCCGGATAATATCAATATAACATGCATTATTACCCATATAATGCAGTTATTATCGCTAGAACTGTAATAATTATACTTGTTACTTATATTATTATCAATATAACATGCATTATTACCCATATAATGCAGTTATAATCGCTAGAACTGTAATAAATATGCTTATTACTTTTATTACTATCAATATAACATGCACTATTACTCATATAATGCAGTTATTATCGACAGAAGTATAATAAATATACTTATTACTTTTATTATTATCAATATAACAGGCACTCTTAGCCATATTTTACTAGTATTATCGCTAGGACTGTATTAATTATACTTATTACTCCCGATATTATCAATATAACATCCATTATTACCCATATAATGCAGTTATTATAGCTAGAACTGTAATAAATATACTTATTACTTATATTATTATCAATATAACATGCATTATTACCCATATAATGCAGTTATAATCGCTAGAACTATAATAAATATACGTATTACTTTTATTATCATGAATATAACATGCATTATTACCCATATTATGCAGTTATTATCGATAGAACTGTAATAAATATACTTATTACTTTTATTGTTATCAATATAACATGCACTATTAGCCATATTTTACTATTATTACCGCTAGAAGTATAATAATTATACTTGTTACTTATATTATTATCAATATAACATGCATATTACCCTTATTATACAGTTATTATCGCTAGAACTGTAATAATTATACGTATTACTTATACTATTAGTAATATAACGTGCATTATTATCCATATTATGCAGTTATTATCGCTAGAAGTGTAATAATTATACTCATTACTTATATTATTACCAACATAACATGCATTATTACCAATATAATGCAGTTATTATCGCGAGAACTGTAATAATTATACTTATTACTTATATTATTATCAATATCACGTGCATTATTACCCATATTATGCAGTTATTATCGACAGAAGTATAATAAATATACTTATTACTTTTATTATTATCAATATAACATGCATTACTACCCATATTATGCAGTTATTATCGATAGAACTGTAATAAATATACGTACTACTTTCATTATCATCAATATAACATGCATTATTACCCATATAATGCAGTTATTATCGACAGAAGTATAATAAATATACTTATTACTTTTATTATTATCAGTATAACAGGCACTCTTCACCATACTTTACTAGTATTATCGCTAGAACTGTAATAATTATACTTATTACTCCCGATATTATCAATATAACATCCATTACTACCCATATTATGCAGTTATTATCGCTAGAACTGTAATAATTATACTCATTACTTATATTTTTATCAATATAACATGCATTATTACCCATATAATGGAGTTATTATCGCTAGAACTGTAATAATTCTACTTATTACTTTTATTATTATCAATATAACATGCATTATTACCCATGTTATGCAGTTACTATCGATAGAACTATAATAAATATACTTATTATTTTTATAATTATCAATATAACATGCATTATTACCCATATAATGCAGTTATTATCGCTAGAACTGTAATAATTATACTTATTACTTATATTATTATCAATATAACGTGCATTATTACCCATATTATGCAGTTATTATCGCTAGAACTGTAATAAATATACTTATTACTTTTATTACTATCAATATAACATGCACTATTACTCATATAATGCAGTTATTATCGACAGAAGTATAATAAATATACTTATTACTTTTATTATTATCAATATAACAGGCACTCTTAGCCATATTTTACTAGTATTATCGCTAGGACTGTATTAATTATACTTATTACTCCCGATATTATCAATATAACATCCATTATTACCCATATAATGCAGCTATTATAGCTAGAACTGTAATAAATATACTTATTACTTATATTATTATCAATATAACATGCATTATTACCCATATAATGCAGTTATAATCGCTAGAACTATAATAAATATACGTATTACTTTTATTATCATCAATATAACATGCATTATTACCCATATTATGCAGTTATTATCGATAGAACTGTAATAAATATACGTATTACTTTTATTGTTATCAATATAACATGCACTATTAGCCATATTTTACTATTATTACCGCTAGAAGTATAATAATTGTACTTGTTACTCCCGATAATATCAATATAACATGCATTATTACCCATATAATGCAGTTATTATCGCTAGAACTGTAATAATTATACTTGTTACTTATATTATTATCAATATAACATGCATTATTACCCTTATTATACAATTATTATCGCTAGAACTGTAATAATTATACGTATTACTTATACTATTAGTAATATAACGTGCATTATTATCCATATTATGCAGTTATTATCGCTAGAACTGTAATAATTATACTCATTACTTATATTATTACCAACATAACATGCATTATTACCCATATAATGCAGTTATTATCGCTAGAACTGTAATAATTATACTTATTACTTATATTATTATCAATATAACGTGCATTATTACCCATATTATGCAGTTATTATCGACAGAAGTATAATAAATATACTTATTACTTTTATTATTATCAATATAACATGCATTACTACCCATATTATGCAGTTATTATCGATAGAACTGTAATAAATATACGTACTACTTTCATTATCATCAATATAACATGCATTATTAGCCATATAATGCAGTTATTATCGACAGAAGTATAATAAATATACTTATTACTTTTATTATTATCAGTATAACAGGCACTTTTCACCATATTTTACTAGTATTATCGCTAGAACTATAATAAATATACGTATTACTTTAATTGTCATCAATATAACATGCATTATTACCCATATTATGCAGTTATTATCGATAGAACTGTAATAAATATACTTATTACTTATATTATTATCAATATAACATGCATTATTACCCATATAATGCAGTTATTATCGACAGAAGTATAACAAATATAGTTATTACTTTTATTATTATTAATATAACATGCACTGTTAGCCATATTTTACTAGTATTATCGCTAGAACTGTAATAATTATACTTATTATTCCCAATATTACCAACATAACATGCATTATTACCCATATAATGCAGTTATTATCGCTAGAACTGTAATAATTATACTTATTACTTATATTATTATCAATATAACGTGCATTATTACCCATATTATGCAGTTATTATCGCTAGAACTGTAATAATTATACTCATTACTTATATTATTATCGATATAACATGCATTATTACCCATATAATGGAGTTATTATCGCTAGAACTGTAATAATTCTACTTATTACTTTTATTATTATCAATATAACATGCATTATTACCCATATAATGCAGTTATTATCGCTAGAACTGTAATAATTGTACTTATTACTTATATTATTATCAATATAACATGCATTATTACCCATATAATGGAGTTATTATCGCTGGAACTGTAATAATTATACTCATTACTTATATTATTATCAATATAACATGCATTATTACCCATATTATGCAGTTATTATAGCTAGAACTATAATAAATATACGTATTACTTTTTTTGTCATCAATACAACATGCATTATTACGCATATAATGCAGTTATTATCGACAGAAGTATAATAAATATACTTATTACTTTTATTATTATCAGTATAACAGGCACTCTTCACCATACTTTACTAGTATTATCGCTAGAACTGTAATAATTATACTTATTACTCCCGATATTATCAATATAACATCCATTACTACCCATATTATGCAGTTATTATCGCTAGAACTGTAATAATTATACTCATTACTTATATTATTATCAATATAACATGCATTATTACCCATATAATGGAGTTATTATCGCTAGAACTGTAATAATTATACTTATTACTTTTATTATTATCAATATAACATGCATTATTACCCATGTTATGCAGTTACTATCGATAGAACTATAATAAATATACTTATTACTTTTATAATTATCAATATAACATGCATTATTACCCATATAATGCAGTTATTATCGCTAGAACTGTAATAATTATACTTATTACTTATATTATTATCAATATAACATGCATTATTACCCATATAATGCAGTTATTATCGACAGAAGTATAATAAATATACTTATTACTTTTATTATTATCAATATAACAGGCACTCTTAGCCTTATTTTACTAGTATTATCGCTAGAACTGTAATAATTGTACTTATTACTCCCGATATTATCAATATAACATCCATTACTACCCATATTATGCAGTTATTATCGATAGAACTGTATTAAATATACTTTTTACTTTTATTATTGTCAATATAACATGCATTATTACCCATATTATGCAGTTATTATCGATAGAACTACAATAAATATACTTATTACTTTTATTATTATCAATGTAACATGCACTGTTACCCATATAATGCAGTTATTATTGACAGAAGTATAATAAATATACTTATAACTTTTATTATTATCAATATAACAGGCACTCTTAGCCATATTTTACTAGTATTATCGCTAGAACTATAATAATTATACCTATTACTCCCGATATTATCAATATGACATGCATTATTATCCATATAATGGAGTTATTATCGCTAGAACAGTAATAATTATACTTATTACTTATATTATTACCAACATAACATGCATTATTACCCATATAATGCAGTTATTATCGCTAGAACTGTAATAATTGTACTTATTACTTATATTATTATCAATATAACATGCATTATTACCCATATAATGGAGTTATTATCGCTAGAACTGTAATAATTATACTCATTACTTATATTATTATCAATATAACATGCATTATTACCCATATAATGGAGTTATTATCGCTAGAACTGTAATAATTATACTTATTACTTATATTATTATCAATATAACGTGCATTATTACCCATATTATGCAGTTATTATAGCTAGAACTATAATAAATATACGTATTACTTTTTTTGTCATCAATACAACATGCATTATTACGCATATAATGCAGTTATTATCTCCCGATATTATCAATATAACATCCATTACTACCCATAGTATGCAGTTATTATTGCTAGAACTGTAATAATTATACTTATTACTTATATTATTATCAATATAACATGCATTATTACCCATATTATGCAGTTATTATCGATAGAACTATAATAAATATACTTATTACTTTTATTATTATCAATATAACATGCATTATTACCCATATAATGCAGTTATTATCGTTAGAACTATAATAAATATACTTATTACTTTTATTATTATCAATATAACAGGCACTCTTAGCCATATTTTACTAGTATTATCGCTAGGACTGTAATAATTATACTTATTACTCCCGATATTATCAATATAATATGCATTATTACGCATATAATGCAGTTATTATAGCTAGAACTGTAACAATTATACTTATTACTTATATTATTATCAATATAACATGCAATATGACCTATATAATGCAGTTATTATCGACAGAAGTATAATAAATATACTTATTACTTTTATTATTAGCAATATAACATGCATTGTTACCCATATAATGCAGTTACTATCGCTAGAACTGTAATAATTATACTTATTACTTATATTATTAGCAATATAACGTGCATTGTTACCCATATTATGCAGTTATTATCGATAGAACTGTATTAAATATACTTTTTACTTTTATTATTGTCAATATAACATGCATTATTACCCATATTATGCAGTTATTATCGATAGAACTACAATAAATATACTTATTACTTTTATTATTATCAATGTAACATGCACTGTTACCCATATAATGCAGTTATTATTGACAGAAGTATAATAAATATACTTATAACTTTTATTATTATCAATATAACAGGCACTCTTAGCCATATTTTACTAGTATTATCGCTAGAACTATAATAATTATACCTATTACTCCCGATATTATCAATATGACATGCATTATTATCCATATAATGGAGTTATTATCGCTAGAACAGTAATAATTATACTTATTACTTATATTATTACCAACATAGCATGCATTATTACCCATATAATGCAGTTATTATCGCTAGAACTGTAATAAATGTACTTATTACTTATATTATTATCAATATAACATGCATTATTACCCATATAATGGAGTTATTATCGCTAGAACTGTAATAATTATACTCATTACTTATATTATTATCAATATAACATGCATTATTACCCATATAATGGAGTTATTATCGCTAGAACTGTAATAATTATACTTATTACTTATATTATTATCAATATAACGTGCATTATTACCCATATTATGCGGCTGTTATCGCTAGAACTGTAATAAATATACTTATTACCATTATTATTATCAATATAACATGCATTATTACACATATAATGCAGTTATTATCGCTAGAACTGTAATAATTATACTTATTACTTATATTATTATCAATATAACATGCATTATTACCCATATAATGGAGTTATTATCGCTAGAACTGTAATAATTATACTTATTACTCCCGATATTATCAATATCACATGCATTATTACCCATATTATGCAGTTATTATCGCTAGAACTATAATAAATATACGTATTACTTTAATTGTCATCAATGTAACATGCATTATTACCCATATTATGCAGTTATTATCGATAGAACTGTAATAAATATACTTATTACTTATATTATTATCAATATAACATGCATTGTTACCCATATAATGCAGTTATTATCGACAGAAGTATAACAAATGTAGTTATTACTTTTATTATTATTAATATAACATGCACTGTTAGCCATATTTTACTAGTATTATCGCTAGGACTGTAATAATTATACTTATTACTCCCGATATTATCAATATAACATCCATTATTACCCATATAATGCAGTTATTATAGCTAGAACTGTAATAAATATACTTATTACTTATATTATTATCAATATAACATGCATTATTACCCATATAATGCAGTTATAATCGCTAGAACTATAATAAATATACGTATTACTTTTATTATCATCAATATAACATGCATTATTACCCATATTATGCAGTTATTATCGATAGAACTGTAATAAATATACTTATTACTTTTATTGTTATCAATATAACATGCACTATTAGCCATATTTTACTATTATTACCGCTAGAAGTATAATAATTGTACTTGTTACTCCCGATAATATCAATATAACATGCATTATTACCCATATAATGCAGTTATTATCGCTAGAACTGTAATAATTATACTTGTTACTTATATTATTATCAATATAACATGCATTATTACCCTTATTATACAGTTATTATCGCTAGAACTGTAATAATTATACGTATTACTTATACTGTTAGTAATATAACGTGCATTATTATCCATATTATGCAGTTATTATCGCTAGAACTGTAATAATTATACCCATTACTTATATTATTACCAACATAACATGCATTATTACCCATATAATGCAGTTATTATCGCTAGAACTGTAATAATTATACTTATTACTTATATTATTATCAATATAACGTGCATTATTACCCATATTATGCAGTTATTATCGACAGAAGTATAATAAATATACTTATTACTTTTATTATTATCAATATAACATGCATTACTACCCATATTATGCAGTTATTATCGATAGAACTGTAATAAATATACGTACTACTTTCATTATCATCAATATAACATGCATTATTACCCATATAATGCAGTTATTATCGACAGAAGTATAATAAATATACTTATTACTTTTATTATTATCAGTATAACAGGCACTCTTCACCATATTTTACTAGTATTATCGCTAGAACTATAATTAATATACGTATTACTTTAATTGTCATCAATATAACATGCATTATTACCCACATTATGCAGTTATTATCGATAGAACTGTAATAAATATACTTATTACTTATATTATTATCAATATAACATGCATTATTACCCATATATTGCAGTTATTATCGACAGAAGTATAACAAATATAGTTATTACTTTTATTATTATTAATATAACATGCACTGTTAGCCATATTTTACTAGTATTATCGCTTGAACTGTAATAATTATACTTATTATTCCCAATATTACCAACATAACATGCATTATTACCCATATAATGCAGTTATTATCGCTAGAACTGTAATAATTATACTTATTACTTATATTATTATCAATATAACGTGCATTATTACCCATATTATGCAGTTATTATCGCTAGAACTGTAATAAATATACTTATTACTTTTATTATTATCAATATAACATGCACTATTACTCATATAATGCAGTTATTATCGACAGAAGTATAATAAATATACTTATTACTTTTATTATTATCAATATAACAGGCACTCTTAGCCATATTTTACTAGCATTATCGCTACGACTGTAATAATTATACTTATTACTCCCGATATTATCAATATAACATCCATTATTACCCATATAATGCAGTTATTATAGCTAGAACTGTAATAAATATACTTATTACTTATATTATTATCAATATAACATGCATTATTACCCATATAATGCAGTTATAATCGCTAGAACTGTAATAAATATACTTATTACTTTTATTACTATCAATATAACATGCACTATTACTCATATAATGCAGTTATTATCGACAGAAGTATAATAAATATACTTATTACGTTTATTATTATCAATATAACAGGCACTCTTAGCCATATTTTACTAGTATTATCGCTAGGACTGTATTAATTATACTTATTACTCCCGATATTATCAATATAACATCCATTATTACCCATATAATGCAGTTATTATAGCTAGAACTGTAATAAATATACTTATTACTTATATTATTATCAATATAACACGCATTATTACCCATATAATGCAGTTATAATCGCTAGAACTATAATAAATATACGTATTACTTTTATTATCATCAATATAACATGCATTATTACCCATATTATGCAGTTATTATCGATAGAACTGTAATAAATATACTTATTACTTTTATTGTTATCAATATAACATGCACTATTAGCCATATTTTACTATTATTACCGCTAGAAGTATAATAATTGTACTTGTTACTCCCGATAATATCAATATAACATGCATTATTACCCATATAATGCAGTTATTATCGCTAGAACTGTAATAATTATACTTGTTACTTATATTATTATCAATATAACATGCATTATTACCCTTATTATACAGTTATTATCGCTAGAACTGTAATAATTATACGTATTACTTATACTATTAGTAATATAACGTGCATTATTATCCATATTATGCAGTTATTATCGCTAGAAGTGTAATAATTATACTCATTACTTATATTATTACCAACATAACATGCATTATTACCCATATAATGCAGTTATTATCGCTAGAACTGTAATAATTATACTTATTACTTATATTATTATCAATATCACGTGCATTATTACCCATATTATGCAGTTATTATCGACAGAAGTATAATAAATATACTTATTACTTTTATTATTATCAATATAACATGCATTACTACCCATATTATGCAGTTATTATCGATAGAACTGTAATAAATATACGTACTACTTTCATTATCATCAATATAACATGCATTATTACCCATATAATGCAGTTATTATCGACAGAAGTATAATAAATATACTTATTACTTTTATTATTATCAGTATAACAGGCACTCTTCACCATATTTTACTAGTATTATCGCTAGAACTGTAATAATTATACTTATTACTCCCGATATTATCAATATAACATCCATTACTACCCATATTATGCAGTTATTATCGATAGAACTGTATTAAATATACTTTTTACTTTTATTATTGTCAATATAACATGCATTATTACCCATATTATGCAGTTATTATCGATAGAACTACAATAAATATACTTATTACTTTTATTATTATCAAAGTAACATGCACTATTACCCATATAATGCAGTTATTATCGCTAGAACTGTAATAATTATACTTATTCCTTATATTATTACCAACATAACATGCATTATTACCCATATAATGCAGTTATTATCGCTAGAACTGTAACAATTGTACTTATTACTTATATTATTATCAATATAACATGCATTATTACCCATATAATGGAGTTATTATTGCTGGAACTGTAATAATTATACTCATTACTTATATTATTATCAATATAACATGCATTATTACCCATATTATGCAGTTATTATAGCTAGAACTATAATAAATATACGTATTACTTTTTTTGTCATCAATACAACATGCATTATTACGCATATAATGCAGTTATTATCGACAGAAGTATAATAAATATACTTATTACTTTTATTATTATCAGTATAACAGGCACTCTTCACCATACTTTACTAGTATTATCGCTAGAACTGTAATAATTATACTTATTACTTATATTATTACCAACATAACATGCAGTATGACCCATATAATGCAGTTATTATCGCTAGAACTGTAATAATTGTACTTATTACTTATATTATTATCAATATAACATGCATTATTACCCATATAATGGAGTTATTATCGCTAGAACTGTAATAATTATACTCATTACTTTTATTATTATTAATATAACATGCACTGTTAGCCATATTTTACTAGTATTATCGCTAGAACTGTAATAATTATACTTATTATTCCCAATATTACCAACATAACATGCATTATTACCCATATAATGCAGTTATTATCGCTAGAACTGTAATAATTATACTTATTACTTATATTATTATCAATATAACGTGCATTATTACCCATATTATGCAGTTATTATCGCTAGAACTGTAATAAATATACTTATTACTTTTATTATTATCAATATAACATGCACTATTACTCATATAATGCAGTTATTATCGACAGAAGTATAATAAATATACTTATTACTTTTATTATTATCAATATAACAGGCACTCTTAGCCATATTTTACTAGTATTATCGCTAGGACTGTAATAATTATACTTATTACTCCCGATATTATCAATATAACATCCATTATTACCCATATAATGCAGTTATTATAGCTAGAACTGTAATAAATATACTTATTACTTATATTATTATCAATATAACATGCATTATTACCCATATAATGCAGTTATAATCGCTAGAACTATAATAAATATAGGTATTACTTTTATTATCATCAATATAACATGCATTATTACCCATATTATGCAGTTATTATCGATAGAACTGTAATAAATATACTTATTACTTTTATTGTTATCAATATAACATGCACTATTAGCCATATTTTACTATTATTACCGCTAGAAGTATAATAATTGTACTTGTTACTCCGGATAATATCAATATAACATGCATTATTACCCATATAATGCAGTTATTATCGCTAGAACTGTAATAATTATACTTGTTACTTATATTATTATCAATATAACATGCATTATTACCCATATAATGCAGTTATAATCGCTAGAACTGTAATAAATATGCTTATTACTTTTATTACTATCAATATAACATGCACTATTACTCATATAATGCAGTTATTATCGACAGAAGTATAATAAATATACTTATTACTTTTATTATTATCAATATAACAGGCACTCTTAGCCATATTTTACTAGTATTATCGCTAGGACTGTATTAATTATACTTATTACTCCCGATATTATCAATATAACATCCATTATTACCCATATAATGCAGTTATTATAGCTAGAACTGTAATAAATATACTTATTACTTATATTATTATCAATATAACATGCATTATTACCCATATAATGCAGTTATAATCGCTAGAACTATAATAAATATACGTATTACTTTTATTATCATGAATATAACATGCATTATTACCCATATTATGCAGTTATTATCGATAGAACTGTAAAAATATACTTATTACTTTTATTGTTATCAATATAACATGCACTATTAGCCATATTTTACTATTATTACCGCTAGAAGTATAATAATTATACTTGTTACTTATATTATTATCAATATAACATGCATATTACCCTTATTATACAGTTATTATCGCTAGAACTGTAATAATTATACGTATTACTTATACTATTAGTAATATAACGTGCATTATTATCCATATTATGCAGTTATTATCGCTAGAAGTGTAATAATTTTACTCATTACTTATATTATTACCAACATAACATGCATTATTACCCATATAATGCAGTTATTATCGCGAGAACTGTAATAATTATACTTATTACTTATATTATTATCAATATCACGTGCATTATTACCCATATTATGCAGTTATTATCGACAGAAGTATAATAAATATACTTATTACTTTTATTATTATCAATATAACATGCATTACTACCCATATTATGCAGTTATTATCGATAGAACTGTAATAAATATACGTACTACTTTCATTATCATCAATATAACATGCATTATTACCCATATAATGCAGTTATTATCGACAGAAGTATAATAAATATACTTATTACTTTTATTATTATCAGTATAACAGGCACTCTTCACCATACTTTACTAGTATTATCGCTAGAACTGTAATAATTATACTTATTACTCCCGATATTATCAATATAACATCCATTACTACCCATATTATGCAGTTATTATCGCTAGAACTGTAATAATTATACTCATTACTTATATTTTTATCAATATAACATGCATTATTACCCATATAATGGAGTTATTATCGCTAGAACTGTAATAATTCTACTTATTACTTTTATTATTATCAATATAACATGCATTATTACCCATGTTATGCAGTTACTATCGATAGAACTATAATAAATATACTTATTATTTTTATAATTATCAATATAACATGCATTATTACCCATATAATGCAGTTATTATCGCTAGAACTGTAATAATTATACTTATTACTTATATTATTATCAATATAACGTGCATTATTACCCATATTATGCAGTTATTATCGCTAGAACTGTAATAAATATACTTATTACTTTTATTACTATCAATATAACATGCACTATTACTCATATAATGCAGTTATTATCGACAGGAGTATAATAAATATACTTATTACTTTTATTATTATCAATATAACAGGCACTCTTAGCCATATTTTACTAGTATTATCGCTAGGACTGTATTAATTATACTTATTACTCCCGATATTATCAATATAACATCCATTATTACCCATATAATGCAGTTATTATAGCTAGAACTGTAATAAATATACTTATTACTTATATTATTATCAATATAACATGCATTATTACCCATATAATGCAGTTATAATCGCTAGAACTATAATAAATATACGTATTACTTTTATTATCATCAATATAACATGCATTATTACCCATATTATGCAGTTATTATCGATAGAACTGTAATAAATATACGTATTACTTTTATTGTTATCAATATAACATGCACTATTAGCCATATTTTACTATTATTACCGCTAGAAGTATAATAATTGTACTTGTTACTCCCGATAATATCAATATAACATGCATTATTACCCATATAATGCAGTTATTATCGCTAGAACTGTAATAATTATACTTGTTACTTATATTATTATCAATATAACATGCATTATTACCCTTATTATACAATTATTATCGCTAGAACTGTAATAATTATACGTATTACTTATACTATTAGTAATATAACGTGCATTATTATCCATATTATGCAGTTATTATCGCTAGAACTGTAATAATTATACTCATTACTTATATTATTACCAACATAACATGCATTATTACCCATATAATGCAGTTACTATCGCTAGAACTGTAATAATTATACTTATTACTTATATTATTAGCAATATAACGTGCATTGTTACCCATATTATGCAGTTATTATCGCTAGAACTGTAATAATTATACTTATTACTTATATTATTATCAATATAACATGCATTTTTACCCATATAATGCAGTTATTATCCACAGAAGTATAATAAATATACTTATTACTTTTATTATTAGCAATATAACATGCATTATTACCCATATAATGCAGTTACTATCGCTAGAACTGTAATAATTATACTTATTACTTATATTATTAGCAATATAACGTGCATTGTTACCCATATTATGCAGTTATTATCGCTAGAACTGTAATAATTATACTTATTACTTATATTATTATCAATATAACATGCACTAGTACCCATATAATGCAGTTATTATCGACAGAAGTATAATAAATATACTTATTACTTTTATTATTATCAACATAACAGGCACTCTTAGCCATATTTTACTAGTATTGTCGCTCGGACTGTAATAATTATACTTATTACTCCCGATATTATCAATATAACATCCATTATTACCCATATAATGCAGTTCTTATCGCAGGAACTGTAATAATTATACTTATTACTCCCGATATTATAAATATAACATGCATTATTACGCATACAATGCAGTTATTATCGACAGAAGTATAATAAATATACTTATTACTTATATTATTATCAATATAACATGCATTATGACCCATATAATGCAGTTATTATCGCTAGAACTGTAATAATTATACGTATTACTTATACTATTAGCAATATAACGTGCATTATTATCCATATTATGCAGTTATTATCGCTAGAACTGTAACTATTATACTTATTACTTATATTGTTAGCAATATAACGTGCATTATTACCCATATTATGCAGTTATTATGGCTAGAACTGTAATAATAATACTTACTACTTATATTATTATCAATATAACATGCATTATTACCCATATAATGCAGTTATTATCGACAGAAGTATAATAAATATACTTATTACTTTTATTATTATCAGTATAACAGGCACTCTTCGCCATATTTTACTAGTATTATCGCTAGAACTGTAATAATTATACTTATTACTCCCGATATTATCAATATAACATCCATTACTACCCATATTATGCAGTTATTATCGATAGAACTGTATTAAATATACTTTTTACTTTTATTATTGTCAATATAACATGCATTATTACCCATATTATGCAGTTATTATCGATAGAACTACAATAAATATACTTATTACTTTTATTATTATCAAAGTAACATGCACTATTACCCATATAATGCAGTTATTATTGACAGAAGTATAATAAATATACTTATAACTTTTATTATTATCAATATAACAGGCACTCTTAGCCATATTTTACTAGTATTATCGCTAGAATTATAATAATTATACCTATTACTCCCGATATTATCAATATGACATGCATTATTATCCATATAATGGAGTTATTATCGCTAGAACTGTAATAATTATACTCATTACTTATATTATTATCAATATAACATGCATTATTACCCATATTATGCAGTTATTATAGCTAGAACTGTATTAAATATACTTTTTACTTTTATTATTGTCAATATAACATGCATTATTACCCATATTATGCAGTTATTATCGATAGAACTACAATAAATATACTTATTACTTTTATTATTATCAAAGTAACATGCACTATTACCCATATAATGCAGTTATTATTGACAGAAGTATAATAAATATACTTATAACTTTTATTATTATCAATATAACAGGCACTCTTAGCCATATTTTACTAGTATTATCGCTAGAATTATAATAATTATACCTATTACTCCCGATATTATCAATATGACATGCATTATTATCCATATAATGGAGTTATTATCGCTAGAACTGTAATAATTATACTCATTACTTATATTATTATCAATATAACATGCATTATTACCCATATTATGCAGTTATTATAGCTAGAACTATAATAAATATACGTATTACTTTTTTTGTCATCAATATAACATGCACTATTACCCATATAATGCAGTTATTATCGACAGAAGTATAATAAATATACTTATTACTATTATTATTATCAACATAACAGGCACTCTTAGCCATATTTTACTAGTATTATCACTAGGACTGTAATAATTATACTTATTACTCCCGATATTATCAATATAACATCCATTATTACCCATATAATGCAGTTCTTATCGCAGGAACTGTAATAATTATACTTATTACTCCCGATATTGTAAATATAACATGCATTATTACGCATACAATGCAGTTATTATCGACAGAAGTATAATAAATATACTTATTACTTATATTATTATCAATATAACATGCATTATGACCCATATAATGCAGTTATTATCGACAGAAGTATAATAAATATACTTATTACTCTTATTATTATCAATATAACAGACACTCTTAGCCATATTTTACTAGTATTATCGCTAGAACTATAATAATTATACTTATTACTCCCGATATTATCAATATAACATGCATTCTTACCCATATAATGCAGTTATTATCGCTAGAACTGTAACTATTATACTTATTACTTATATTATTAGCAATATAACGTGCATTATTACCCATATTATGCAGTTATTATGGCTAGAACTGTAATAATTATACTTACTACTTACATTATTATCAATATAACATGCATTATTACCAATAAATTCAGTTATTATCGACAGAAGTATAATAAATATACTTATTATTTTTATTATTATCAGTATAACAGGCACTCTTAGCCATATTTGACTAGTATTATCGCTAGAACTGTAATAATTGTACTTATTACTCCCGATATTATCAATATAGCATCCATTATTACCCATATAATGCAGTTATTATCGACAGAAGTATAATAAATAAACTTATTACTTTTATTATTATCAATATAACAGGCACTCTTAGCCTTATTTTACTAGTATTATCGCTAGAACTGTAATAATTGTACTTATTACTCCCGATATTATCAATATAACATCCATTACTACCCATATTATGCAGTTATTATCGATAGTACTGTATTAAATATACTTTTTACTTTTATTATTGTCAATATAACATGCATTATTACCCATATTATGCAGTTATTATCGATAGAACTACAATAAATATACTTATTACTTTTATTATTATCAATGTAACATGCACTGTTACCCATATAATGCAGTTATTATTGACAGAAGTATAATAAATATACTTATAACTTTTATTATTATCAATATAACAGGCACTCTTAGCCATATTTTACTAGTATTATCGCTAGAACTATAATAATTATACCTATTACTCCCGATATTATCAATATGACATGCATTATTATCCATATAATGGAGTTATTATCGCTAGAACGGTAATAATTATACTTATTACTTATATTATTACCAACATAACATGCATTATTACCCATATAATGCAGTTATTATCGCTAGAACTGTAATAATTGTACTTATTACTTATATTATTATCAATATAACATGCATTATTACCCATATAATGGAGTTATTATCGCTAGAACTGTAATAATTATACTCATTACTTATATTATTATCAATATAACATGCATTATTACCCATATAATGGAGTTATTATCGCTAGAACTGTAATAATTATACTTATTACTTATATTATTATCAATATAACGTGCATTATTACCCATATTATGCAGTTATTATAGCTAGAACTATAATAAATATACGTATTACTTTTTTTGTCATCAATACAACATGCATTATTACGCATATAATGCAGTTATTATCTCCCGATATTATCAATATGACATCCATTACTACCCATAGTATGCAGTTATTATTGCTAGAACTGTAATAATTATACTTATTACTTATATTATTATCAATATAACATGCATTATTACCCATATTATGCAGTTATTATCGATAGAACTATAATAAATATACTTATTACTTTTATTATTATCAATATAACATGCATTATTACCCATATAATGCAGTTATTATCGTTAGAACTATAATAAATATACTTATTACTTTTATTATTATCAATATAACAGGCACTCTTAGCCATATTTTACTAGTATTATCGCTAGGACTGTAATAATTATACTTATTACTCCCGATATTATCAATATAATATGCATTATTACGCATATAATGCAGTTATTATAGCTAGAACTGTAACAATTATACTTATTACTTATATTATTAGCAATATAACGTGCACTATTACCCATATAATGCAGTTATTATCGACAGAAGTATAATAAATATACTTATTACTTTTATTATTAGCAATATAACATGCATTATTACCCATATAATGCAGTTACTATCGCTAGAACTGTAATAATTATACTTATTACTTATATTATTATCAATATAACATGCACTATTACTCATATAATGCAGTTATTATCGACAGGAGTATAATAAATATACTTATTACTTTTATTATTATCAATATAACAGGCACTCTTAGCCATATTTTACTAGTATTATCGCTAGGACTGTATTAATTATACTTATTACTCCCGATATTATCAATATAACATCCATTATTACCCATATAATGCAGTTATTATAGCTAGAACTGTAATAAATATACTTATTACTTATATTATTATCAATATAACATGCATTATTACCCATATAATGCAGTTATAATCGCTAGAACTATAATAAATATACGTATTACTTTTATTATCATCAATATAACATGCATTATTACCCATATTATGCAGTTATTATCGATAGAACTGTAATAAATATACGTATTACTTTTATTGTTATCAATATAACATGCACTATTAGCCATATTTTACTATTATTACCGCTAGAAGTATAATAATTGTACTTGTTACTCCCGATAATATCAATATAACATGCATTATTACCCATATAATGCAGTTATTATCGCTAGAACTGTAATAATTATACTTGTTACTTATATTATTATCAATATAACATGCATTATTACCCTTATTATACAATTATTATCGCTAGAACTGTAATAATTATACGTATTACTTATACTATTAGTAATATAACGTGCATTATTATCCATATTATGCAGTTATTATCGCTAGAACTGTAATAATTATACTCATTACTTATATTATTACCAACATAACATGCATTATTACCCATATAATGCAGTTACTATCGCTAGAACTGTAATAATTATACTTATTACTTATATTATTAGCAATATAACGTGCATTGTTACCCATATTATGCAGTTATTATCGCTAGAACTGTAATAATTATACTTATTACTTATATTATTATCAATATAACATGCATTTTTACCCATATAATGCAGTTATTATCCACAGAAGTATAATAAATATACTTATTACTTTTATTATTAGCAATATAACATGCATTATTACCCATATAATGCAGTTACTATCGCTAGAACTGTAATAATTATACTTATTACTTATATTATTAGCAATATAACGTGCATTGTTACCCATATTATGCAGTTATTATCGCTAGAACTGTAATAATTATACTTATTACTTATATTATTATCAATATAACATGCACTAGTACCCATATAATGCAGTTATTATCGACAGAAGTATAATAAATATACTTATTACTTTTATTATTATCAACATAACAGGCACTCTTAGCCATATTTTACTAGTATTGTCGCTCGGACTGTAATAATTATACTTATTACTCCCGATATTATCAATATAACATCCATTATTACCCATATAATGCAGTTCTTATCGCAGGAACTGTAATAATTATACTTATTACTCCCGATATTATAAATATAACATGCATTATTACGCATACAATGCAGTTATTATCGACAGAAGTATAATAAATATACTTATTACTTATATTATTATCAATATAACATGCATTATGACCCATATAATGCAGTTATTATCGCTAGAACTGTAATAATTATACGTATTACTTATACTATTAGCAATATAACGTGCATTATTATCCATATTATGCAGTTATTATCGCTAGAACTGTAACTATTATACTTATTACTTATATTGTTAGCAATATAACGTGCATTATTACCCATATTATGCAGTTATTATGGCTAGAACTGTAATAATAATACTTACTACTTATATTATTATCAATATAACATGCATTATTACCCATATAATGCAGTTATTATCGACAGAAGTATAATAAATATACTTATTACTTTTATTATTATCAGTATAACAGGCACTCTTCGCCATATTTTACTAGTATTATCGCTAGAACTGTAATAATTATACTTATTACTCCCGATATTATCAATATAACATCCATTACTACCCATATTATGCAGTTATTATCGATAGAACTGTATTAAATATACTTTTTACTTTTATTATTGTCAATATAACATGCATTATTACCCATATTATGCAGTTATTATCGATAGAACTACAATAAATATACTTATTACTTTTATTATTATCAAAGTAACATGCACTATTACCCATATAATGCAGTTATTATTGACAGAAGTATAATAAATATACTTATAACTTTTATTATTATCAATATAACAGGCACTCTTAGCCATATTTTACTAGTATTATCGCTAGAATTATAATAATTATACCTATTACTCCCGATATTATCAATATGACATGCATTATTATCCATATAATGGAGTTATTATCGCTAGAACTGTAATAATTATACTCATTACTTATATTATTATCAATATAACATGCATTATTACCCATATTATGCAGTTATTATAGCTAGAACTGTATTAAATATACTTTTTACTTTTATTATTGTCAATATAACATGCATTATTACCCATATTATGCAGTTATTATCGATAGAACTACAATAAATATACTTATTACTTTTATTATTATCAAAGTAACATGCACTATTACCCATATAATGCAGTTATTATTGACAGAAGTATAATAAATATACTTATAACTTTTATTATTATCAATATAACAGGCACTCTTAGCCATATTTTACTAGTATTATCGCTAGAATTATAATAATTATACCTATTACTCCCGATATTATCAATATGACATGCATTATTATCCATATAATGGAGTTATTATCGCTAGAACTGTAATAATTATACTCATTACTTATATTATTATCAATATAACATGCATTATTACCCATATTATGCAGTTATTATAGCTAGAACTATAATAAATATACGTATTACTTTTTTTGTCATCAATATAACATGCACTATTACCCATATAATGCAGTTATTATCGACAGAAGTATAATAAATATACTTATTACTATTATTATTATCAACATAACAGGCACTCTTAGCCATATTTTACTAGTATTATCACTAGGACTGTAATAATTATACTTATTACTCCCGATATTATCAATATAACATCCATTATTACCCATATAATGCAGTTCTTATCGCAGGAACTGTAATAATTATACTTATTACTCCCGATATTGTAAATATAACATGCATTATTACGCATACAATGCAGTTATTATCGACAGAAGTATAATAAATATACTTATTACTTATATTATTATCAATATAACATGCATTATGACCCATATAATGCAGTTATTATCGACAGAAGTATAATAAATATACTTATTACTCTTATTATTATCAATATAACAGACACTCTTAGCCATATTTTACTAGTATTATCGCTAGAACTATAATAATTATACTTATTACTCCCGATATTATCAATATAACATGCATTCTTACCCATATAATGCAGTTATTATCGCTAGAACTGTAACTATTATACTTATTACTTATATTATTAGCAATATAACGTGCATTATTACCCATATTATGCAGTTATTATGGCTAGAACTGTAATAATTATACTTACTACTTACATTATTATCAATATAACATGCATTATTACCAATAAATTCAGTTATTATCGACAGAAGTATAATAAATATACTTATTATTTTTATTATTATCAGTATAACAGGCACTCTTAGCCATATTTGACTAGTATTATCGCTAGAACTGTAATAATTGTACTTATTACTCCCGATATTATCAATATAGCATCCATTATTACCCATATAATGCAGTTATTATCGACAGAAGTATAATAAATAATCTTATTACTTTTATTATTATCAATATAACAGGCACTCTTAGCCTTATTTTACTAGTATTATCGCTAGAACTGTAATAATTGTACTTATTACTCCCGATATTATCAATATAACATCCATTACTACCCATATTATGCAGTTATTATCGATAGTACTGTATTAAATATACTTTTTACTTTTATTATTGTCAATATAACATGCATTATTACCCATATTATGCAGTTATTATCGATAGAACTACAATAAATATACTTATTACTTTTATTATTATCAATGTAACATGCACTGTTACCCATATAATGCAGTTATTATTGACAGAAGTATAATAAATATACTTATAACTTTTATTATTATCAATATAACAGGCACTCTTAGCCATATTTTACTAGTATTATCGCTAGAACTATAATAATTATACCTATTACTCCCGATATTATCAATATGACATGCATTATTATCCATATAATGGAGTTATTATCGCTAGAACGGTAATAATTATACTTATTACTTATATTATTACCAACATAACATGCATTATTACCCATATAATGCAGTTATTATCGCTAGAACTGTAATAATTGTACTTATTACTTATATTATTATCAATATAACATGCATTATTACCCATATAATGGAGTTATTATCGCTAGAACTGTAATAATTATACTCATTACTTATATTATTATCAATATAACATGCATTATTACCCATATAATGGAGTTATTATCGCTAGAACTGTAATAATTATACTTATTACTTATATTATTATCAATATAACGTGCATTATTACCCATATTATGCAGTTATTATAGCTAGAACTATAATAAATATACGTATTACTTTTTTTGTCATCAATACAACATGCATTATTACGCATATAATGCAGTTATTATCTCCCGATATTATCAATATGACATCCATTACTACCCATAGTATGCAGTTATTATTGCTAGAACTGTAATAATTATACTTATTACTTATATTATTATCAATATAACATGCATTATTACCCATATTATGCAGTTATTATCGATAGAACTATAATAAATATACTTATTACTTTTATTATTATCAATATAACATGCATTATTACCCATATAATGCAGTTATTATCGTTAGAACTATAATAAATATACTTATTACTTTTATTATTATCAATATAACAGGCACTCTTAGCCATATTTTACTAGTATTATCGCTAGGACTGTAATAATTATACTTATTACTCCCGATATTATCAATATAATATGCATTATTACGCATATAATGCAGTTATTATAGCTAGAACTGTAACAATTATACTTATTACTTATATTATTAGCAATATAACGTGCACTATTACCCATATAATGCAGTTATTATCGACAGAAGTATAATAAATATACTTATTACTTTTATTATTAGCAATATAACATGCATTATTACCCATATAATGCAGTTACTATCGCTAGAACTGTAATAATTATACTTATTACTTATATTATTATCAATATAACATGCACTATTACCCATATAATGCAGTTATTATCGACAGAAGTATAATAAATATACTTATTACTTTTATTATTATCAACATAACAGGCACTCTTAGCCATATTTTACTAGTATTATCGCTAGGACTGTAATAATTATACTTATTACTCCCGATATTATCAATATAACATCCATTATTACCCATATAATGCAGTTCTTATCGCAGGAACTGTAATAATTATACTTATTACTCCGGATATTGTAAATATAACATGCATTATTACGCATACAATGCAGTTATTATCGACAGAAGTATAATAAATATACTTATTACTTATATTATTATCAATATAACATGCATTATGACCCATATAATGCAGTTATTATCGACAGAAGTATAATAAATATACTTATTACTCTTATTATTAGCAATATAACAGACACTCTTAGCCATATTTTACTAGTATTATCGCTAGAACTATAATAATTATACTTATTACTCCCGATATTATCAATATAACATGCATTCTTACCCATATAATGCAGTTATTATCGCTAGAACTGTAACTATTATACTTATTACTTATATTATTAGCAATATAACGTGCATTATTACCCATATTATGCAGTTATTATGGCTAGAACTGTAATAATTATACTTACTACTTACATTATTATCAATATAACATGCATTATTACCAATAAATTCAGTTATTATCGACAGAAGTATAATAAATATACTTATTATTTTTATTATTATCAGTATAACAGGCACTCTTAGCCATATTTGACTAGTATTATCGCTAGAACTGTAATAATTATACTTATTACTCCCGATATTATCAATATAACATCCATTATTACCCATATAATGCAGTTATTATCGACAGAAGTATAATAAATATACTTATTACTTTTATTATTATCAATATAACAGGCACTCTTAGCCTTATTTTACTAGTATTATCGCTAGAACTGTGATAATTGTACTTATTACTCCCGATATTATCAATATAACATCCATTACTACCCATATTATGCAGTTATTATCGATAGAACTGTATTAAATATACTTTTTACTTTTATTATTGTCAATATAACATGCATTATTACCCATATTATGCAGTTATTATCGATAGAACTACAATAAATATACTTATTACTTTTATTATTATCAATGTAACATGCACTGTTACCCATATAATGCAGTTATTATTGACAGAAGTATAATAAATATACTTATAACTTTTATTATTATCAATATAACAGGCACTCTTAGCCATATTTTACTAGTATTAACGCTAGAACTATAATAATTATACCTATTACTCCCGATATTATCAATATGACATGCATTATTATCCATATAATGGAGTTATTATCGCTAGAACAGTAATAATTATACTTATTACTTATATTATTACCAACATAGCATGCATTATTACCCATATAATGCAGTTATTATCGCTAGAACTGTAATAAATGTACTTATTACTTATATTATTATCAATATAACATGCATTATTACCCATATAATGGAGTTATTATCGCTAGAACTGTAATAATTATACTCATTACTTATATTATTATCAATATAACATGCATTATTACCCATATAATGGAGTTATTATCGCTAGAACTGTAATAATTGTACTTATTACTTATATTATTATCAATATAACATGCATTATTACCCATATAATGGAGTTATTATCGCTAGAACTGTAATAATTATACTCATTACTTATATTATTATCAATATAACATGCATTATTACCCATATAATGGAGTTATTATCGCTAGAACTGTAATAATTATACTTATTACTTATATTATTATCAATATAACGTGCATTATTACCCATATTATGCAGTTATTATAGCTAGAACTATAATAAATATACGTATTACTTTTTTTGTCATCAATACAACATGCATTATTACGCATATAATGCAGTTATTATCTCCCGATATTATCAATATAACATCCATTACTACCCATAGTATGCAGTTATTATTGCTAGAACTGTAATAATTATACTTATTACTTATATTATTATCAATATAACATGCATTATTACCCATATTATGCAGTTATTATCTCCCGATATTATCAATATAACATCCATTACTACCCATAGTATGCAGTTATTATTGCTAGAACTGTAATAATTATACTTATTACTTATATTATTATCAATATAACATGCATTATTACCCATATTATGCAGTTATTATCGATAGAACTATAATAAATATACTTATTACTTTTATTATTATCAATATAACATGCATTATTACCCATATAATGCAGTTATTATCGTTAGAACTATAATAAATATACTTATTACTTTTATTATTATCAATATAACAGGCACTCTTAGCCATATTTTACTAGTATTATCGCTAGGACTGTAATAATTATACTTATTACTCCCGATATTATCAATATAATATGCATTATTACGCATATAATGCAGTTATTATAGCTAGAACTGTAACAATTATACTTATTACTTATATTATTAGCAATATAACATGCACTATTACCCATATAATGCAGTTATTATCGACAGAAGTATAATAAATATACTTATTACTTTTATTATTAGCAATATAACATGCATTCTTACCCATATAATGCAGTTACTATCGCTAGAACTGTAATAATTATACTTATTACTTATATTATTATCAATATAACATGCACTATTACCCATATAATGCAGTTATTATCGACAGAAGTATAATAAATATACTTATTACTTTTATTATTATCAACATAACAGGCACTCTTAGCCATATTTTACTAGTATTATCGCTAGGACTGTAATAATTATACTTATTACTCCCGATATTATCAATATAACATCCATTATTACCCATATAATGCAGTTCTTATCGCAGGAACTGTAATAATTATACTTATTACTCCCGATATTGTAAATATAACATGCATTATTACGCATACAATGCAGTTATTATCGACAGAAGTATAATAAATATACTTATTACTTATATTATTATCAATATAACATGCATTATGACCCATATAATGCAGTTATTATCGACAGAAGTGTAATAAATATACTTATTACTCTTATTATTATCAATATAACAGACACTCTTAGCCATATTTTACTAGTATTATCGCTAGAACTATAATAATTATACTTATTACTCCCGATATTATCAATATAACATGCATTCTTACCCATATAATGCAGTTATTATCGCTAGAACTGTAACTATTATACTTATTACTTATATTATTAGCAATATAACGTGCATTATTACCCATATTATGCAGTTATTATGGCTAGAACTGTAATAATTATACTTACTACTTACATTATTATCAATATAACATGCATTATTACCAATAAATTCAGTTATTATCGACAGAAGTATAATAAATATACTTATTATTTTTATTATTATCAGTATAACAGGCACTCTTAGCCATATTTGACTAGTATTATCGCTAGAACTGTAATAATTATACTTATTACTCCCGATATTATCAATATAACATCCATTACTACCCATATTATGCAGTTATTATCGATAGAACTGTATTAAATATACTTTTTACTTTTATTATTGTCAATATAACATGCATTATTACCCATATTATGCAGTTATTATCGATAGAACTACAATAAATATACTTATTACTTTTATTATTATCAATGTAACATGCACTGTTACCCATATAATGCAGTTATTATTGACAGAAGTATAATAAATATACTTATAACTTTTATTATTATCAATATAACAGGCACTCTTAGCCATATTTTACTAGTATTAACGCTAGAACTATAATAATTATACCTATTACTCCCGATATTATCAATATGACATGCATTATTATCCATATAATGGAGTTATTATCGCTAGAACAGTAATAATTATACTTATTACTTATATTATTACCAACATAGCATGCATTATTACCCATATAATGCAGTTATTATCGCTAGAACTGTAATAAATGTACTTATTACTTATATTATTATCAATATAACATGCATTATTACCCATATAATGGAGTTATTATCGCTAGAACTGTAATAATTATACTCATTACTTATATTATTATCAATATAACATGCATTATTACCCATATAATGGAGTTATTATCGCTAGAACTGTAATAATTGTACTTATTACTTATATTATTATCAATATAACATGCATTATTACCCATATAATGGAGTTATTATCGCTAGAACTGTAATAATTATACTCATTACTTATATTATTATCAATATAACATGCATTATTACCCATATAATGGAGTTATTATCGCTAGAACTGTAATAATTATACTTATTACTTATATTATTATCAATATAACGTGCATTATTACCCATATTATGCAGTTATTATAGCTAGAACTATAATAAATATACGTATTACTTTTTTTGTCATCAATACAACATGCATTATTACGCATATAATGCAGTTATTATCTCCCGATATTATCAATATAACATCCATTACTACCCATAGTATGCAGTTATTATTGCTAGAACTGTAATAATTATACTTATTACTTATATTATTATCAATATAACATGCATTATTACCCATATTATGCAGTTATTATCTCCCGATATTATCAATATAACATCCATTACTACCCATAGTATGCAGTTATTATTGCTAGAACTGTAATAATTATACTTATTACTTATATTATTATCAATATAACATGCATTATTACCCATATTATGCAGTTATTATCGATAGAACTATAATAAATATACTTATTACTTTTATTATTATCAATATAACATGCATTATTACCCATATAATGCAGTTATTATCGTTAGAACTATAATAAATATACTTATTACTTTTATTATTATCAATATAACAGGCACTCTTAGCCATATTTTACTAGTATTATCGCTAGGACTGTAATAATTATACTTATTACTCCCGATATTATCAATATAATATGCATTATTACGCATATAATGCAGTTATTATAGCTAGAACTGTAACAATTATACTTATTACTTATATTATTAGCAATATAACATGCACTATTACCCATATAATGCAGTTATTATCGACAGAAGTATAATAAATATACTTATTACTTTTATTATTAGCAATATAACATGCATTCTTACCCATATAATGCAGTTACTATCGCTAGAACTGTAATAATTATACTTATTACTTATATTATTATCAATATAACATGCACTATTACCCATATAATGCAGTTATTATCGACAGAAGTATAATAAATATACTTATTACTTTTATTATTATCAACATAACAGGCACTCTTAGCCATATTTTACTAGTATTATCGCTAGGACTGTAATAATTATACTTATTACTCCCGATATTATCAATATAACATCCATTATTACCCATATAATGCAGTTCTTATCGCAGGAACTGTAATAATTATACTTATTACTCCCGATATTGTAAATATAACATGCATTATTACGCATACAATGCAGTTATTATCGACAGAAGAATAATAAATATACTTATTACTTATATTATTATCAATATAACATGCATTATGACCCATATAATGCAGTTATTATCGACAGAAGTGTAATAAATATACTTATTACTCTTATTATTATCAATATAACAGACACTCTTAGCCATATTTTACTAGTATTATCGCTAGAACTATAATAATTATACTTATTACTCCCGATATTATCAATATAACATGCATTCTTACCCATATAATGCAGTTATTATCGCTAGAACTGTAACTATTATACTTATTACTTATATTATTAGCAATATAACGTGCATTATTACCCATATTATGCAGTTATTATGGCTAGAACTGTAATAATTATACTTACTACTTACATTATTATCAATATAACATGCATTATTACCAATAAATTCAGTTATTATCGACAGAAGTATAATAAATATACTTATTATTTTTATTATTATCAGTATAACAGGCACTCTTAGCCATATTTGACTAGTATTATCGCTAGAACTGTAATAATTATACTTATTACTCCCGATATTATCAATATAACATCCATTATTACCCATATAATGCAGTTATTATCGACAGAAGTATAATAAATATACTTATTACTTTTATTATTATCAATATAACAGGCACTCTTAGCCTTATTTTACTAGTATTATCGCTAGAACTGTAATAATTGTACTTATTACTCCCGATATTATCAATATAACATCCATTACTACCCATATTATGCAGTTATTATCGATAGAACTGTATTAAATATACTTTTTACTTTTATTATTGTCAATATAACATGCATTATTACCCATATTATGCAGTTATTATCGATAGAACTACAATAAATATACTTATTACTTTTATTATTATCAATGTAACATGCACTGTTACCCATATAATGCAGTTATTATTGACAGAAGTATAATAAATATACTTATAACTTTTATTATTATCAATATAACAGGCACTCTTAGCCATATTTTACTAGTATTATCGCTAGAACTATAATAATTATACCTATTACTCCCGATATTATCAATATGACATGCATTATTATCCATATAATGGAGTTATTATCGCTAGAACAGTAATAATTATACTTATTACTTATATTATTACCAACATAGCATGCATTATTACCCATATAATGCAGTTATTATCGCTAGAACTGTAATAAATGTACTTATTACTTATATTATTATCAATATAACATGCATTATTACCCATATAATGGAGTTATTATCGCTAGAACTGTAATAATTATACTCATTACTTATATTATTATCAATATAATATGCATTATTACGCATATAATGCAGTTATTATCGCTAGAACTGTAATAATTATACTCATTACTTATATTATTATCAATATAACATGCATTATTAGCCATATTGCACTATTATTATCGCTAGAACTATAATAATTATACTTATTACTCCCGATATTATCAATATAACATGCATTATTACCCATATAATGCAGTTATTATCGCTAGAACTGTAATAATTATACGTATTACTTATACTATTAGCAATATAACGTGCATTATTATCCATATTATGCACTTATTATCGCTAGAACTGTAACTATTATACTTATTACTTACATTATTAGCAATATAACGTGCATTATTACCCATATTATGCAGTTATTATGGCTAGAACTGTAATAATTGTACTTACTACTTATATTATTCTCAATATAACATGCATTATTACCCATATAATGCAGTTATTATCGACAGAAGCATAATAAATATACTTATTACTTTTATTATTATCAATATAACAGGCACTCTTAGCCATATTTTACTAGTATTATCGCTAGGACTGTAATAATTATACTTATTACTCCCGATATTATCAATATAACATCCATTATTACCCATATAATGCTGTTATTATAGCTAGAACTGTAATAAATATACTTATTACTTTTATTGTTATCAATATAACATGCACTATTAGCCATATTTTACTATTATTATCGCTAGAAGTATAATAATTGTACTTGTTACTCCCGATAATATCAATATAACATGCATTATTACCCATTTAATGCAGTTATTATCGCTAGAACTGTAATAATTATACTTATTACTTATATTATTATCACTATAACATGCATTATTACCCTTATTATGCAGTTATTATCGCTAGAACTGTAATAATTGTACTAATTACTTATATTATTATCAATATAACATGCATTATTACCCATATAATGCTGTTATTATCGACAGAAGTATAATAAATATATTTATTACTTTTATTATAATCAATACAACAGGCACTCTTAGCCATATTTAACTAGTATTATCGCTATGACTGTAATAATTATACTTATTACTCCCGATATTTTCAATATCACATGCATTATTACCCATGTTATGCAGTTATTATCGCTAGAACTATAATAAATATACGTATTACTTTTATTGTCATCAATATAACATGCATTATTACCCATATTATGCAGTTATTATCGATAGAACTGTAATAAATATACTTATTACTTATATTATTATCAATATAACGTGCATTATTACCCATATTATGCAGTAGTTATCGCTAGAACTGTAATAAATATACTTATTACTATTATTATTATCAATATAACATGCATTATTACACATATAATGCAGTTATTATCGCTAGAACTGTAATAATTATACTTATTACTTATATTATTATCAATATAACATGCATTATTACCCATATTATGCAGTTATTATAGCTAGAACTATAATAAATATACGTATTACTTTTTTTGTCATCAATATAACATGCATTATTACGGATATAATGCAGTTATTATCGATAGAACTATAATAAATATACTTATTACTTTTATTATTATCAATATAACATGCATTGTTACCCATATTATGCAGTTATTATCGCTAGAACTGTAATAATTATACTCATTATTTATATTATTATCAATATAACATGCATTATTAGCCATATTGCACTATTATTATCGCTAGAACTATAATAATTATACTTATTACTCCCGATATTATCAATATAACATGCATTATTACCCATATAATGCAGTTATTATCGCTAGAACTGTAATAATTATACTTATTACTTATATTATTATCAATATAACATGCATTATTACCCTTATTATGCAGTTATTATGGCTAGAACTGTAATAATTATACTTATTACTTATATTATTATCAATATAACATGCATTATTACCCATATTATGCAGTTATTATCGATAGAACTATAATAAATATACTTATTACTTTTATTATTATCAATATAACATGCATTATTACCCATATAATGCAGTTATTATCGACAGAAGTATAATAAATATACTTATTACTTTTATTATTATCAGTATAACAGGCACTCTTCGCCATATTTTACTAGTATAATCGCTAGAACTGTAATAATTATACTTATTACTTATATTATTATCAATATAACATGCATTATTACCCATATTATGCAGTTATTATCGATAGAGCTATAATAAATATACTTATTACTTTTATTATTATCAATATAACATGCATTATTACCCATATAATGCAGTTATTATCGACAGAAGTATAATAAATATACTTATTACTTTTATTATTATCAATATAACAGGCACTCTTAGCCATATTTTACTATTATTATCGCTAGGACTGTAATAATTATACTTATTACTCCCGATATTATCAATATAATATGCATTATTACGCATATAATGCAGTTATTGTAGCTAGAACTGTAATAAATATACTTATTACTTTTATTGTTATCAATATAACATGCACTATTAGCCATATTTTACTATTATTATCGCTAGAAGTATAATAATTGTACTTGTTACTCCCGATAATATCAATATAACATGCATTATTACCCTTATAATGCAGTTATTATCGCCAGAACTGTAATAATTATACTTATTACTTATATTATTATCAATATAACGTGCATTATTATCCATATTATGCAGTTATTATCGCTAGAACTGTAATAATTATACTCATCACTTATATTATTACCAACATAACATGCATTATTACCCATATAATGCAGTTATTATCGCTAGAACTGTAATAATTATACTTATTACTTATATTATTATCAATATAACGTGCATTATTACCCATATTATGCAGTTATTATCGATAGAACTGTAATAAATATACTTATTACTATTATTATTATCAATATAACATGCATTATTACACATATAATGCAGTTATTATCGCTAGAACTGTAATAATTATACTTATTACTTATATTATTATCAATATAACATGCATTATTACCCATATTATGCAGTTATTATCGATAGAACTATAATAAATATACTTATTACTTTTATTATTATCAATATAACATGCATTATTACCCATATAATGCAGTTATTATCGACAGAAGTATAATAAATATACTTATTACTTTTATTATTATCAATATAACAGGCACTCTTAGCCATATTTTACTAGTATTATCGCTAGGACTGTAATAATTATACTTATTACTCCCGATATTATCAATATAATATGCATTATTACGCATATAATGCAGTTATTGTAGCTAGATCTGTAATAAATATACTTATTACTTTTATTGTTATCAATATAACATGCACTATTAGCCATATTTTACTATTATTATCGCTAGAAGTATAATAATTGTACTTGTTACTCCCGATAATATCAATATAACATGCATTATTACCCATATAATGCAGTTATTATCGCTAGAACTGTAATAATTATACTTATTACTTATATTATTATCAATATAACATGCATTATTACCCTTATTATGCAGTTATTATCGCTAGAACTGTAATAACTATACGTATTACTTATACTATCAGCAATATAACGTGCATTATTATCCATATTATGCAGTTATTATCGCTAGAACTGTAATAATTATACTCATTACTTATATTATTACCAACATAACATGCATTATTACCCATATAATGCAGTTATTATCGCTAGAACTGTAATAATTATACTTATTACTTATATTATTATCAATATAACGTGCATTATTACCCATATTATGCAGTTGTTATCGCTAGAACTGTAATAAATATACTTATTACTATTATTATTATCAATATAACATGCATTATTACACATATAATGCAGTTATTATCGCTAGAACTGTAATAATTATACTTATTATTTATATTGTTATCAATATAACATGCATTATTACCCATATTATGCAGTTATTATAGCTAGAACTATAATAAATATACGTATTACTTTTTTTGTCATCAATATAACATGCATTATTACGCATATAATGCAGTTATTATCGATAGAACTATAATAAATATACTTATTACTTTTATTATTATCAATATAACATCCATTACTACCCATATTATGGAGTTATTATCGCTAGAACTGTAATAATTATACTCATTACTTATATTATTATCAATATAACATGCATTATTAGCCATATTGCACTATTATTATCGCTAGAACTATAATAATTATACTTATTACTCCCGATATTATCAATATAACATGCATTATTACCCATATAATGCAGATATTATCGCGAGAACTGTAATAATTATACTTATTACTTATATTATTATCAATATAACATGCATTATTACCCTTATTATGCAGTTATTATCGCTAGAACTGTAATAATTGTACTAATTACTTATATTATTATCAATATAACATGCATTATTACCCATATAATGCTGTTATTAACGACAGAAGTATAATAAATATATATATTACTTTTATTATTATCAATACAACAGGCACTCTTAGCCATATTTAACTAGTATTATCGCTATGACTGTAATAATTATACCTATTACTCGCGATATTATCAATATCACATGCATTATTACCCATGTTATGCAGTTATTATCGCTAGAACTATAATAAATATACGTATTACTTTTATTGTCATCAATATAACATGCATTATTACCCATATTATGCAGTTATTATCGATAGAACTGTAATAAATATACTTATTACTTATATTATAATCAATATAACGTGCATTATTACCCATATTATGCAGTTGTTATCGCTAGAACTGTAATAAATATACTTATTACTATTATTATTATCAATATAACATGCATTATTACACATATAATGCAGTTATTATCGCTAGAACTGTAATAATTATACTTATTACTTATATTATTATCAATATAACGTGCATTATTACCCATATTATGCTGTTATTATCGCTAGAACTGTAATAAATATACTTATTACTTTTATTATTATCAATATAACATGCACTATTACTCATATAATGCAGTTATTATCGACAGAACTATAATAAATATTCTTATTACTTTTATTATTATCAATATAACATGCATTATTACCCATTTTATGGAGTTATTATCGCTAGAACTGTAATAATTATACTCATTACTTATATTATTATCAATATAACATGCATTATTAGCCATATTGCACTATTATTATCGCTAGAACTATAATAATTATACTTATTACTCCCGATATTATCAATATAACATGCATTATTACAAATATAATGCAGATATTATCGCGAGAACTGTAATAATTATACTTATTACTTATATTATTATCAATATAACATGCATTATTACCCTTATTATGCAGTTATTATGGCTAGAACTGTAATAATTATACTTATTACTTATATTATTATCAATATAACTTGCATTATTTCCCATATTATGCAGTTATTATCGATAGAACTATAATAAATATACTTATTACTTTTATTATTATCAATATAACATGCATTATTACCCATATAATGCAGTTATTATCGACAGAAGTATAATAAATATACTTATTACTTTTATTATTATCAGTATAACAGGCACTCTTCGCCATATTTTACTAGTATAATCGCTAGAACTGTAATAATTATACTTATTACTTATATTATTATCAATATAACATGCATTATTACCCATATTATGCAGTTATTATCGATAGAACTATAATAAATATACTTATTACTTTTATTATTATCAATATAACATGCATTATTACCCATATAATGCAGTTATTATCGACAGAAGTATAATAAATATACTTATTACTTTTATTATTATCAATATAACAGGCACTCTTAGCCATATTTTACTATTATTATCGCTAGGACTGTAATAATTATACTTATTACTCCCGATATTATCAATATAATATGCATTATTACGCATATAATGCAGTTATTGTAGCTAGAACTGTAATAAATATACTTATTACTTTTATTGTTATCAATATAACACGCACTATTAGCCATATTTTACTATTATTATCGCTAGAAGTATAATAATTGTACTTGTTACTCCCGATAATATCAATATAACATGCATTATTACCCATATAATGCAGTTATTATCGCCAGAACTGTAATAATTATACTTATTACTTATATTATTATCAATATAACGTGCATTATTATCCATATTATGCAGTTATTATCGCTAGAACTGTAATAATTATACTCATCACTTATATTATTACCAACATAACATGCATTATTACCCATATAATGCAGTTATTATCGCTAGAACTGTAATAATTATACTTATTACTTATATTATTATCAATATAACGTGCATTATTACCCATATTATGCAGTTATTATCGATAGAACTGTAATAAATATACTTATTACTTATATTATTATCAATATAACATGCATTATTACCCATATAATGGAGTTATTATCGTTAGAGCTGTAATAATTTTACTCATTACTTATATTATTATCAATATGACATGCATTATTACCCATATAATGGAGTTATTATGGCTAGAACTGTAATAATTATACTTATTACGTATATTATTATCAATATAACATGCATTATTACCCATATAATGCAGTTATTATCGACAGAAGTATAACAAATATAGTTATTACTTCTATTATTATTAATATAACATGCACTGTTAGCCATATTTTACTAGTATTATCGCTAGAACTTTAATAATTATACTTATTATTCCCAATATTACCAACATAACATGCATTATTACCCATATAATGCAGTTATTATCGCTAGAACTGTAATAATTATACTTATTACTTATATTATTATCAATATAACATGCATAATTACCCATATAATGCAGTTGTTATCGACAGAAGTGTAATAAATATACTTATTACTTTTATTATTATCAATATAACATGCATTATTACCCATATAATGCAGTTATTATCGACAGAAGTATAATAAATATACATATTACTTTTATTATTATCAATATAACATGCACTATTACTCATATAATGCAGTTATTATCGACAGAAGTATAATAAATATATTTATTACTTTTATTATTATCAATACAACAGGCACTCTTAGCCATATTTAACTAGTATTATCGCTATGACTGTAATAATTATACTTATTACTCCCGATATTATCAATATCACATGCATTATTACCCATGTTATGCAGTTATTATCGCTAGAACTATAATAAATATACGTATTACTTTTATTGTCATCAATATAACATGCATTATTACCCATATTATGCAGTTATTATCGATAGAACTGTAATAAATATACTTATTACTTATATTATTATCAATATAACATGCATTATTACCCATATTATGCAGTTATTATAGCTAGAACTATAATAAATATACGTATTACTTTTTTTGTCATCAATATAACATGCATTATTACGCATATAATGCAGTTATTATCGATAGAACTATAATAAATATACTTATTACTTTTATTATTATCAATATAACATGCATTATTACCCATATTATGCAGTTATTATCGCTAGAACTGTAATAATTATACTCATTACTTATATTATTATCAATATAACATGCATTATTAGCCATATTGCACTATTATTATCGCTAGAACTATAATCATTATACTTATTACTCCCGATATTATCAATATAACATGCATTATTACCCATATAATGCAGTTATTATCGCTAGAACTGTAATAATTATACGTATTACTTATACTATTAGCAATATAACGTGCATTATTATCCATATTATGCACTTATTATCGCTAGAACTGTAACTATTATACTTATTACTGATATTATTAGCAATATAACGTGCATTATTACCCATATTATGCAGTTATTATGGCTAGAACTGTAATAATTATACTTACTACTTATATTATTATCAATATAACATGCATTATTACCCATATAATGCAGTTATTATCGACAGAAGTATAATAAATATACTTATTACTTTTATTATTATCAGTATAACAGGCACTCTTCGCCATATTTTACTAGTATAATCGCTAGAACTGTAATAATTATACTTATTTCTTATATTATTATCAATATAACATGCATTATTACCCATATTATGCAGTTATTATCGATAGAACTATAATAAATATACTTATTACTTTTATTATTATCAATGTAACATGCATTATTACCCATATAATGCAGTTATTATCGACAGAAGTATAATAAATATACTTATTACTTTTATTATTATCAATATAACAGGCACTCTTAGCCATATTTTACTATTATTATTGCTAGGACTGTAATAATTATACTTATTACTCCCGATATTATCAATATAATATGCATTATTACGCATATAATGCAGTTATTGTAGCTAGAACTGTAATAAATATACTTATTACTTTTATTGTTATCAATATAACATGCACTATTAGCCATATTTTACTATTATTATCGCTAGAAGTATAATAATTGTACTTGTTACTCCCGATAATATCAATATAACATGCATTATTACCCATATAATGCAGTTATTATCGCCAGAACTGTAATAATTATACTTATTACTTATATTATTATCAATATAACGTGCATTATTATCCATATTATGCAGTTATTATCGCTAGAACTGTAATAATTATACTCATCACTTATATTATTACCAACATAACATGCATTATTACCCATATAATGCAGTTATTATCGCTAGAACTGTAATAATTATACTTATTACTTATATTATTATCAATATAACGTGCATTATTACCCATATTATGCAGTTGTTATCGCTAGAACTGTAATAAATATACTTATTACCATTATTATTATCAATATAACATGCATTATTACACATATAATGCAGTTATTATCGACAGAAGTATAATAAATATACTTATTACTCCCGATATTATCAATATCACATGCATTGTTACCCATGTTATGCAGTTATTATCGTTAGAACTATAATAAATATACGTATTACTTTAATTGTCATCAATATAACATGCAGTATTACCCATATAATGCAGTTATTATCGACAGAAGTATAATAAATATACTTATTACTTTTATTACTATCAATATAACAGGTACTCTTAGCCATATTTTACTAGTATTATCGCCAGAACTGTAATAATTATACTTATTACTTATATTATTATCAATATAACATGCATTATTACCCTTATTATGCAGTTATTATCGCTAGAACTGTAATAATTATACGTATTACTTATACTATCAGCAATATAACGTGCATTATTATCCATATTATGCAGTTATTATCGCTAGAACTGTAATAATTATACTCATTACTTATATTATTACCAACATAACATGCATTATTACCCATATAATGCAGTTATTACCGCTAGAACTGTAATAATTATACTTATTACTTATATTATTATCAATATAACGTGCATTATTACCCATATTATGCAGTTATTATCGATAGAACTGTAATAAATATACTTATTACTTATATTATTATCAATATAACATGCATTATTACCCATATAATGGAGTTATTATCGTTAGAGCTGTAATAATTTTACTCATTACTTATATTATTATCAATATGACATGCATTATTACCCATATAATGGAGTTATTATGGCTAGAACTGTAATAATTATACTTATTACGTATATTATTATCAATATAACATGCATTATTACCCATATAATGCAGTTATTATAGACAGAAGTATAACAAATATAGTTATTACTTTTATTATTATTAATATAACATGCACTGTTAGCCATATTTTACTAGTATTATCGCTAGAACTGTAATAATTATACTTATTATTCCCAATATTACCAACATAACATGCATTATTACCCATATAATGCAGGTATTATCGCTAGAACTGCAATAATTATACTTATTACTTATATTATTATCAATATAACATGCATTATTACCCATATAATGCAGTTATTATCGACAGACGTGTAATAAATATACTTATTACTTTTATTATTATCAATATAACATGCATTATTACCCATATAATGCAGTTATTATCGACAGAAGTATAATAAATATACTTATTACTTTTATTATTATCAATATAACAGGCACTCTTAGCCATATTTTACTAGTATTATCGCTAGGACTGTAATAATTATACTTATTACTCCCGATATTAGCAATATAATATGCATTATTACGCATATAATGCAGTTATTATAGCTAGAACTGTAATAAATATACTTATTACTTTTATTGTTATGAATATAACATGCACTATTAGCCATATTTTACTATTATTATCGCTAGAAGTATAATAATTGTACTTGTTACTCCCGATAATATCAATGTAACATGCATTATTACCCATATAATGCAGTTATTATCGCTAGAACTGTAATAATTATACTTATTACTTATATTATTATCAATATAACATGCATTATTACCCTTATTATGCAGTTATTATGGCTAGAACTGTAATAATTATACTTATTACTTATATTATTATCAATATAACTTGCATTATTTCCCATATTATGCAGTTATTATCGATAGAACTATAATAAATATACTTATTACTTTTATTATTATCAATATAACATGCATTATTACCCATATAATGCAGTTATTATCGACAGAAGTATAATAAATATACTTATTACTTTTATTATTATCAATATAACAGGCACTCTTAGCCATATTTTACTATTATTATTGCTAGGACTGTAATAATTATACTTATTACTCCCGATATTATCAATATAATATGCATTATTACGCATATAATGCAGTTATTGTAGCTAGAACTGTAATAAATATACTTATTACTTTTATTGTTATCAATATAACATGCACTATTAGCCATATTTTACTATTATTATCGCTAGAAGTATAATAATTGTACTTGTTACTCCCGATAATATCAATATAACATGCATTATTACCCATATAATGCAGTTATTATCGCCAGAACTGTAATAATTATACTTATTACTTATATTATTATCAATATAACGTGCATTATTATCCATATTATGCAGTTATTATCGCTAGAACTGTAATAATTATACTCATCACTTATATTATTACCAACATAACATGCATTATTACCCATATAATGCAGTTATTATCGCTAGAACTGTAATAATTATACTTATTACTTATATTATTATCAATATAACGTGCATTATTACCCATATTATGCAGTTGTTATCGCTAGAACTGTAATAAATATACTTATTACCATTATTATTATCAATATAACATGCATTATTACACATATAATGCAGTTATTATCGACAGAAGTATAATAAATATACTTATTACTCCCGATATTATCAATATCACATGCATTGTTACCCATGTTATGCAGTTATTATCGTTAGAACTATAATAAATATACGTATTACTTTAATTGTCATCAATATAACATGCAGTATTACCCATATAATGCAGTTATTATCGACAGAAGTATAATAAATATACTTATTACTTTTATTACTATCAATATAACAGGTACTCTTAGCCATATTTTACTAGTATTATCGCCAGAACTGTAATAATTATACTTATTACTTATATTATTATCAATATAACATGCATTATTACCCTTATTATGCAGTTATTATCGCTAGAACTGTAATAATTATACGTATTACTTATACTATCAGCAATATAACGTGCATTATTATCCATATTATGCAGTTATTATCGCTAGAACTGTAATAATTATACTCATTACTTATATTATTACCAACATAACATGCATTATTACCCATATAATGCAGTTATTACCGCTAGAACTGTAATAATTATACTTATTACTTATATTATTATCAATATAACGTGCATTATTACCCATATTATGCAGTTATTATCGATAGAACTGTAATAAATATACTTATTACTTATATTATTATCAATATAACATGCATTATTACCCATATAATGGAGTTATTATCGTTAGAGCTGTAATAATTTTACTCATTACTTATATTATTATCAATATGACATGCATTATTACCCATATAATGGAGTTATTATGGCTAGAACTGTAATAATTATACTTATTACGTATATTATTATCAATATAACATGCATTATTACCCATATAATGCAGTTATTATCGACAGAAGTATAACAAATATAGTTATTACTTTTATTATTATTAATATAACATGCACTGTTAGCCATATTTTACTAGTATTATCGCTAGAACTGTAATAATTATACTTATTATTCCCAATATTACCAACATAACATGCATTATTACCCATATAATGCAGGTATTATCGCTAGAACTGCAATAATTATACTTATTACTTATATTATTATCAATATAACATGCATTATTACCCATATAATGCAGTTATTATCGACAGAAGTGTAATAAATATACTTATTACTTTTATTATTATCAATATAACATGCATTATTACCCATATAATGCAGTTATTATCGACAGAAGTATAATAAATATACTTATTACTTTTATTATTATCAATATAACAGGCACTCTTAGCCATATTTTACTAGTATTATCGCTAGGACTGTAATAATTATACTTATTACTCCCGATATTAGCAATATAATATGCATTATTACGCATATAATGCAGTTATTATAGCTAGAACTGTAATAAATATACTTATTACTTTTATTGTTATGAATATAACATGCACTATTAGCCATATTTTACTATTATTATCGCTAGAAGTATAATAATTGTACTTGTTACTCCCGATAATATCAATGTAACATGCATTATTACCCATATAATGCAGTTATTATCGCTAGAACTGTAATAATTATACTTATTACTTATATTATTATCAATATAACATGCATTATTACCCTTATTATGCAGTTATTATGGCTAGAACTGTAATAATTATACTTATTACTTATATTATTATCAATATAACTTGCATTATTTCCCATATTATGCAGTTATTATCGATAGAACTATAATAAATATACTTATTACTTTTATTATTATCAATATAACATGCATTATTACCCATATAATGCAGTTATTATCGACAGAAGTATAATAAATATACTTATTACTTTTATTATTATCAGTATAACAGGCACTCTTCGCCATATTTTACTAGTATAATCGCTAGAACTGTAATAATTATACTTATTACTTATATTATTATCAATATAACATGCATTATTACCCATATTATGCAGTTATTATCGATAGAACTATAATAAATATACTTATTACTTTTATTATTATCAATATAACATGCATTATTACCCATATAATGCAGTTATTATCGACAGAAGTATAATAAATATACTTATTACTTTTATTATTATCAATATAACAGGCACTCTTAGCCATATTTTACTATTATTATCGCTAGGACTGTAATAATTATACTTATTACTCCCGATATTATCAATATAATATGCATTATTACGCATATAATGCAGTTATTGTAGCTAGAACTGTAATAAATATACTTATTACTTTTATTGTTATCAATATAACATGCACTATTAGCCATATTTTACTATTATTATCGCTAGAAGTATAATAATTGTACTTGTTACTCCCGATAATATCAATATAACATGCATTATTACCCATATAATGCAGTTATTATCGCCAGAACTGTAATAATTATACTTATTACTTATATTATTATCAATATAACGTGCATTATTATCCATATTATGCAGTTATTATCGCTAGAACTGTAATAATTATACTCATCACTTATATTATTACCAACATAACATGCATTATTACCCATATAATGCAGTTATTATCGCTAGAACTGTAATAATTATACTTATTACTTATATTATTATCAATATAACGTGCATTATTACCCATATTATGCAGTTATTATCGATAGAACTGTAATAAATATACTTATTACTTATATTATTATCAATATAACATGCATTATTACCCATATAATGGAGTTATTATCGTTAGAGCTGTAATAATTTTACTCATTACTTATATTATTATCAATATGACATGCATTATTACCCATATAATGGAGTTATTATGGCTAGAACTGTAATAATTATACTTATTACGTATATTATTATCAATATAACATGCATTATTACCCATATAATGCAGTTATTATCGACAGAAGTATAACAAATATAGTTATTACTTTTATTATTATTAATATAACATGCACTGTTAGCCATATTTTACTAGTATTATCGCTAGAACTTTAATAATTATACTTATTATTCCCAATATTACCAACATAACATGCATTATTACCCATATAATGCAGTTATTATCGCTAGAACTGTAATAATTATACTTATTACTTATATTATTATCAATATAACATGCATAATTACCCATATAATGCAGTTATTATCGACAGAAGTGTAATAAATATACTTATTACTTTTATTATTATCAATATAACATGCATTATTACCCATATAATGCAGTTATTATCGACAGAAGTATAATAAATATACATATTACTTTTATTATTATCAATATAACATGCACTATTACTCATATAATGCAGTTATTATCGACAGAAGTATAATAAATATACTTATTACTTTTATTATTATCAATATAACAGGCACTCTTAGCCATATTTTACTAGTATTATCGCTAGGACTGTAATAATTATACTTATTACTCCCGATATTATCAATATAACATCCATTATTACCCATATAATGCAGTTATTATAGCTAGAACTGTAATAAATATACTTATTACTTTTATTGTTATCAATATAACATGCACTATTAGCCATATTTTACTATTATTACCGCTAGAAGTATAATAATTGTACTTGTTACTCCCGATAATATCAATATAACATGCATTATTACCCATTTAATGCAGTTATTATCGCTAGAACTGTAATAATTATACTTATTACTTATATTATTATCACTATAACATGCATTATTACCCTTATTATGCAGTTATTATCGCTAGAACTGTAATAATTGTACTAATTACTTATATTATTATCAATATAACATGCATTATTACCCATATAATGCTGTTATTATCGACAGAAGTATAATAAATATATTTATTACTTTTATTATTATCAATACAACAGGCACTCTTAGCCATATTTAACTAGTATTATCGCTATGACTGTAATGATTATACTTATTACTCCCGATATTATCAATATCACATGCATTATTACCCATGTTATGCAGTTATTATCGCTAGAACTATAATAAATATACGTATTACTTTTATTGTCATCAATATAACATGCATTATTACCCATATTATGCAGTTATTATCGATAGAACTGTAATAAATATACTTATTACTTATATTATTATCAATATAACGTGCATTATTACCCATATTATGCAGGTGTTGTCGCTACAACTATAATAAATATACTTATTACTATTATTATTATCAATATAACATGCATTATTACACATATAATGCAGTTATTATCGCTAGAACTGTAATAATTATACTTATTACTTATATTATTATCAATATAACATGCATTATTACCCATATTATGCAGTTATTATAGCTAGAACTATAATAAATATACGTATTACTTTTTTTGTCATCAATATAACATGCATTATTACGCATATAATGCAGTTATTATCGATAGAACTATAATAAATATACTTATTACTTTTATTATTATCAATATAACATGCATTATTACCCATATTATGCAGTTATTATCGCTAGAACTGTAATAATTATACTCATTACTTATATTATTATCAATATAACATGCATTATTAGCCATATTGCACTATTATTATCGCTAGAACTATAATAATTATACTTATTACTCCCGATATTATCAATATAACATGCATTATTACCCATATAATGCAGTTATTATCGCTAGAACTGTAATAATTATACGTATTACTTATACTATTAGCAATATAACGTGCATTATTATCCATATTATGCACTTATTATCGCTAGAACTGTAACTATTATACTTATTACTGATATTATTAGCAATATAACGTGCATTATTACCCATATTATGCAGTTATTATGGCTAGAACTGTAATAATTATACTTACTACTTATATTATTATCAATATAACATGCATTATTACCCATATAATGCAGTTATTATCGACAGAAGTATAATAAATATACTTATTACTTTTATTATTATCAGTATAACAGGCACTCTTCGCCATATTTTACTAGTATAATCGCTAGAACTGTAATAATTATACTTATTTCTTATATTATTATCAATATAACATGCATTATTACCCATATTATGCAGTTATTATCGATAGAACTATAATAAATATACTTATTACTTTTATTATTATCAATATAACATGCATTATTACCCATATAATGCAGTTATTATCGACAGAAGTATAATAAATATACTTATTACTTTTATTATTATCAATATAACAGGCACTCTTAGCCATATTTTACTAGTATTATCGCTAGGACTGTAATAATTATACTTATTACTCCCGATATTAGCAATATAATATGCATTATTACGCATATAATGCAGTTATTATAGCTAGAACTGTAATAAATATACTTATTACTTTTATTTTTATCAATATAACATGCACTATTAGCCATATTTTACTATTATTATCGCTAGAAGTATAATAATTGTACTTGTTACTCCCGATAATATCAATATAACATGCATTATTACCCATATAATGCAGTTATTATCGCCAGAACTGTAATAATTATACTTATTACTTATATTATTATCAATATAACGTGCATTATTATCCATATTATGCAGTTATTATCGCTAGAACTGTAATAATTATACTCATCACTTATATTATTACCAACATAACATGCATTATTACCCATATTATGCAGTTATTATCGCTAGAACTGTAATAATTATACTCATTACTTATATCATTACCAACATAACATGCATTATTACCCATATAATGCAGTTATTATCGCTAGAACTGTAATAATTATACTTATTACTTATATTATTATCAATATAACGTGCATTATTACCCATATTATGCAGTTATTATCGATAGAACTGTAATAAATATACTTATTACTTATATTATTATCAATATAACATGCATTATTACCCATATAATGGAGTTATTATCGTTAGAGCTGTAATAATTTTACTCATTACTTATATTATTATCAATATGACATGCATTATTACCCATATAATGGAGTTATTATGGCTAGAACTGTAATAATTATACTTATTACGTATATTATTATCAATATAACATGCATTATTACCCATATAATGCAGTTATTATCGACAGAAGTATAACAAATATAGTTATTACTTTTATTGTTATTAATATAACATGCACTGTTAGCCATATTTTACTAGTATTATCGCTAGAACTGTAATAATTATACTTATTATTCCCAATATTACCAACATAACATGCATTATTACCCATATAATGCAGGTATTATCGCTAGAACTGCAATAATTATACTTATTACTTATATTATTATCAATATAACATGCATTATTACCCATATAATGCAGTTATTATCGACAGAAGTGTAATAAATATACTTATTACTTTTATTATTATCAATATAACATGCATTATTACCCATATAATGCAGTTATTATCGACAGAAGTATAATAAATATACTTATTACTTTTATTATTATCAATATAACATGCATTATTACCCATATAATGCAGTTATTATCGACAGAAGTATAATAAATATACTTATTACTTTTATTATTATCAATATAACAGGCACTCTTAGCCAAATTTACTAGTATTATCGCTAGGACTGTAATAATTATACTTATTACTCCCGATATTAGCAATATAATATGCATTATTACGCATATAATGCAGTTATTATAGCTAGAACTGTAATAAATATACTTATTACTTTTATTGTTATGAATATAACATGCACTATTAGCCATATTTTACTATTATTATCGCTAGAAGTATAATAATTGTACTTGTTACTCCCGATAATATCAATGTAACATGCATTATTACCCATATAATGCAGTTATTATCGCTAGAACTGTAATAATTATACTTATTACTTATATTATTATCAATATAACATGCATTATTACCCTTATTATGCAGTTATTATCGCTAGAACTGTAATAATTATACGTATTACTTATACTATTAGCAATATAACGTGCATTATTATCCATATTATGCAGTTGTTATCGCTAGAACTGTAATAAATATACTTATTACCATTATTATTATCAATATAACATGCATTATTACACATATAATGCAGTTATTATCGACAGAAGTATAATAAATATACTTATTACTTTTATTATTATCAATATGACAGGCACTCTTAGCCATATTTTACTAGTATTATCGCTAGGACTGTAATAATTATATTTATTACTCCCGATATTATCAATATAACATCCATTATTACCCATATAATGCAGTTATTATAGCAGAACTGTAATAAATATACTTATTACTTGTATTATTACCAACATAACATGCATTATTACCCATATAATGCAGTTATTATCGCTAGAACTATAATAAATATACGTATTAGTTTTATTATCATCAATATAACATGCATTATTACCCATATAATGGAGTTATTATCGCGAGAACTGTAATAACTATACTTATTACTCCCGATATTATCAATATCACATGCATTATTACCCATGTTATGCAGTTATTATCGCTAGAACTATAATAAATATACGTATTACTTTAATTGTCATCAATATAACATGCATTATTACCCATATTATGCAGTTGTTATCGATAGAACTGTAATAAATATACTTATTACTTATATTATTATCAATATAACATGCATTATTACCCATATAATGGAGTTATTATCGTTAGAACTGTAATAATTATACTCATTACTTATATTATTATCAATATAACATGCATTATTACCCATATAATGGAGTTATTATGGCTAGAACTCTAATAATTATACTTATTACTTATATTATTATCAATATAACATGCATTATTACCCATATAATGCAGTTATTATCGACAGAAGCATAACAAATATAGTTATTACTTTTATTATTATTAATATAACATGCACTGTTAGCCATATTTTACTAGTATTATCGCTAGAACTGTAATAATTATACTTATTATTCCCAATATTACCAACATAACATGCATTATTACCCATATAATGCAGTTATTATCGCTAGAACTGTAATAATTATACTTATTACTTATATTATTATCAATATAACGTGCATTATTACCCATATTATGCAGTTATTATCGCTAGAACTGTAATAAATATACTTATTACTTTTATTATTATCAATATAACATGCACGATTACACATATAATGCAGTTATTATCGACAGAAGTATAATAAATATACTTATTACTTTTATTATTACCGATATAACAGGCACTCTTAGCCATATTTTACTAGTATTATCGCTAGAACTATAATAATTATACTTATTACTCCCGATATTATCAATATGACATGCATTATTATCCATATAATGGAGTTATTATCGCTAGAACTGTAATAATTATACTTATTACTTATATTATTACCAACATAACATGCATTATTACACATATAATGCAGTTATTATCGCTAGAACTGTAATAATTGTACTTATTACTTATATTATTATCAATATAACGTGCATTATTACCCATATTATGCAGTTATTATCGCTAGAACTGTAATAAATATACTTATTACTTTTATTATTATCAATATAACATGCACGATTACACATATAATGCAGTTATTATCGACAGAAGTATAATAAATATACTTATTACTTTTATTATTATCGATATAACAGGCACTCTTAGCCATATTTTACTAGTATTATCGCTAGAACTATAATAATTATACTTATTACTCCCGATATTATCAATATGACATGCATTATTATCCATATAATGGAGTTATTATCGCTAGAACTGTAATAATTATACTTATTACTTATATTATTACCAACATAACATGCATTATTACACATATAATGCAGTTATTATCGCTACAACTGTAATAATTGTACTTATTACTTATATTATTATCAATATAACGTGCATTATTACCCATGTTATGCAGTTATTATCGCTAGAACTATAATAAATATACGTGTCACTTTTATTGTCATCAATATAACATGCATTATTACCCATATTATGCAGTTATTATCGATAGAACTATAATAAATATACTTATTACTTTTATTATTATCAATATAACATGCATTATTACCCATATAATGCAGTTATTATCGACAGAAGTATAATAAATATACTTATTACTTTTATTATTATCAATATAACAGGCACTCTTAGCCATATTTTACTATTATTATTGCTAGAACTGTAATAAATATACTTATTACTTTTTTTATTATCAATATAACATGCACTATTAGCCATATTGTACAATTATTATCGCTAGAACTATAATAATTATACTTATTACTCCCGATATTATCAATATGACATGCATTATTATCCATATAATGGAGTTATTATCGCTAGAACTGTAATAATTATACTTATTACTTATATTATTAGCAATATAACGTGCATTATTACCCATATTATGCAGTTATTATCGCTAGAACTGTAATAATTATACTTATTACTTATATTATTATCAATATAACATGCATTATTACCCATATAATGGAGTTATTATCGCTAGAACTGTAATAATTGTACTTATTACTTTTATTATTATCAATATAACAGGCACTCTTAGCCTTATTTTACTAGTATTATCGCTAGAGCTGTAATAATTATACTTATAACTCCCGATATTATCAATATAACATCCATTACTACCCATATTATGCAGTTATTATCGATAGAACTATATTAAATATACTCATTACTTTTATTATTATCAATATAACATGCATTATTACCCATATAATGCAGTTATTATCGCTAGAACTGTAATAATTGTACTTATTACTTATATTATTATCAATGTAACATGCATTATTACCCATATAATGGTGTTATTATCGCTAGAACTGTAATAATTACACTTATTACTTTTATTATTATCAATGTAACATGCAGTATTACCCATATAATGCAGTTATTATTGACAGAAGTATAATAAATATACTTATTACTTTTATTATTATCAATATAACAGGCACTCTTAGCCATATTTTAATAGTATTATCGCTAGAACTATAATAATTATACTTATTACTCCCGATATTATCAATATAACATGCATTCTTACCCATATAATGCAGTTATTATCGCTAGAACTGTAACTATTATACCTATTACTTACATTATTAGCAATATAACGTGCATTATTACCCATATTATGCAGTTATTATGGCTAGAACTGTAATAATTATACTTATTACTCCCGATATTATCAATATGACATGCATTATTATCCATATAATGGAGTTATTATCGCTAGAACTGTAATAATTATACTTATTACTTATATTATTAGCAATATAACGTGCATTATTACCCATATTATGCAGTTACTATCGCTAGAACTGTAATAACTATACTTATTACTTATATTATTATCAATATAACATGCATTATTACCCATATAATGGAGTTATTATCGCTAGAACTGTAATAATTATCCTCATTACTTATACTATTATCAATATAACATGCATTATTACCCATATAATGCAGTTATTATCGCTAGAACTATAATAAATATACGTATTACTTTTATTGTCATCAATATAACATGCATTATTACCCATATTATGCAGTTATTATCGATAGAACTGTAATAAATATACTTATTACTTATATTATTATCAATATAACATGCACTATTAGCCATATTGTACAATTATTATCGCTAGAACTATAATAATTATACTTATTACTCCCGATATTATCAATATGACATGCATTGTTATCCATATAATGGAGTTATTATCGCTAGAACTGTAATAATTATACTTATTACTTATATTATTAGCAATATAGCGTGCATTATTACCCATATTATGCAGTTATTATCGCTAGAACTGTAATAATTGTACTTATTACTTATATTATTATCAATATAACATGCATTATTACCCATATAATGGTGTTATTATCGCTAGAACTGTAATAATTACACTTATTACTTTTATTATTATCAATGTAACATGCACTATTACCCATATAATGCAGTTATTATTGACAGAAGTATAATAAATATAGTTATTACTTTTATTATTATTAATATAACATGCACTGTTAGCCATATTTTACTAGTATTATCGCTAGAACTGTAATAATTATACTTATTATTCCCAATATTACCAACATAACATGCATTATTACCCATATAATGCAGTTATTATCGCTAGAACTGTAATAATTATACTTATTACTTATATTATTATCAATATAACGTGCATTATTACCCATATTATGCAGTTATTATCGCTAGAACTGTAATAAATATACTTATTACTTTTATTATTATCAATATAACATGCACGAGTACACATATAATGCAGTTATTATCGACAGAAGTATAATAAATATACTTATTACTTTTATTATTATCGATATAACAGGCACTCTTAGCCATATTTTACTAGTATTATCGCTAGAACTATAATAATTATACTTATTACTCCCGATATTATCAATATAACGTGCATTATTACCCATATTATGCAGTTATTATCGCTAGAACTGTAATAAATATACTTATTACTTTTATTATTATCAATGTAACATGCATTATTACCCATATAATGGAGTTATTATCGCTAGAACTGTAATAATTATACTTATCACTCCCGATATTATCAATATCACATGCATTATTACCCATGTTATGCAGTTATTATCGCTAGAACTATAATAAATATACGTGTTACTTTTATTGTCATCAATATAACATGCATTATTACCCATATTATGCAGTTATTATCGCTAGAACTGTAATAAATATACTTATTACTTTTTTTATTATCAATATAACATGCACTATTAGCCATATTGTACAATTATTATCGCTAGAACTATAATAATTATACTTATTACTCCCGATATTATCAATATGACATGCATTATTATCCATATAATGGAGTTATTATCGCTAGAACTGTAATAATTATACTTATTACTTATATTATTAGCAATATAACGTGCATTATTACCCATATTATGCAGTTATTATCGCTAGAACTGTAATAATTATACTTATTACTTATATTATTATCAATATAACATGCATTATTACCCATATAATGGAGTTATTATCGCTAGAACTGTAATAATTGTACTTATTACTTTTATTATTATCAATATAACAGGCACTCTTAGCCTTATTTTACTAGTATTATCGCTAGAACTGTAATAATTATACTTATAACTCCCGATATTATCAATATAACATCCATTACTACCCATATTATGCAGTTATTATCGATAGAACTATATTAAATATACTCATTACTTTTATTATTATCAATATAACATGCATTATTACCCATATAATGGAGTTATTATGGCTAGAACTCTAATAATTATACTTATTACTTATATTATTATCAATATAACATGCATTATTACCCATATAATGCAGTTATTATCGACAGAAGCATAACAAATATAGTTATTACTTTTATTATTATTAATATAACATGCACTGTTAGCCATATTTTACTAGTATTATCGCTAGAACTGTAATAATTATACTTATTATTCCCAATATTACCAACATAACATGCATTATTACCCATATAATGCAGTTATTATCGCTAGAACTGTAATAATTATACTTATTTCTTATATTATTATCAATATAACGTGCATTATTACCCATATTATGCAGTTATTATCGCTAGAACTGTAATAAATATACTTATTACTTATATTATTATCAATATAACATGCATTATTACCCTTATTATGCAGTTATTATCGCTAGAACTGTAATAATTATACGTATTACTTATACTATTAGCAATATAACGTGCATTATTATCCATATTATGCAGTTGTTATCGCTAGAACTGTAATAAATATACTTATTACCATTATTATTATCAATATAACATGCATTATTACACATATAATGCAGTTATTATCGACAGAAGTATAATAAATATACTTATTACTTTTATTATTATCAATATGACAGGCACTCTTAGCCATATTTTACTAGTATTATCGCTAGGACTGTAATAATTATATTTATTACTCCCGATATTATCAATATAACATCCATTATTACCCATATAATGCAGTTATTATAGCAGAACTGTAATAAATATACTTATTACTTGTATTATTACCAACATAACATGCATTATTACCCATATAATGCAGTTATTATCGCTAGAACAATAATAAATATACGTATTAGTTTTATTATCATCAATATAACATGCATTATTACCCATATAATGGAGTTATTATCGCTAGAACTGTAACAACTATACTTATTACTCCCGATATTATCAATATCACATGCATTATTACCCATGTTATGCAGTTATTATCGCTAGAACTATAATAAATATACGTATTACTTTAATTGTCATCAATATAACATGCATTATTACCCATATTATGCAGTTGTTATCGATAGAACTGTAATAAATATACTGATTACTTATATTATTATCAATATAACATGCATTATTACCCATATAATGGAGTTATTATGGCTAGAACTCTAATAATTATACTTATTACTTATATTATTATCAATATAACATGCATTATTACCCATATAATGCAGTTATTATCGACAGAAGCATAACAAATATAGTTATTACTTTTATTATTATTAATATAACATGCACTGTTAGCCATATTTTACTAGTATTATCGCTAGAACTGTAATAATTATACTTATTATTCCCAATATTACCAACATAACATGCATTATTACCCATATAATGCAGTTATTATCGCTAGAACTGTAATAATTATACTTATTTCTTATATTATTATCAATATAACGTGCATTATTACCCATATTATGCAGTTATTATCGCTAGAACTGTAATAAATATACTTATTACTTTTATTATTATCAATATAACATGCACGATTACACATATAATGCAGTTATTATCGACAGAAGTATAATAAATATACTTATTACTTTTATTATTATCGATATAACAGGCACTCTTAGCCATATTTTACTAGTATTATCGCTAGAACTATAATAATTATACTTATTACTCCCGATATTATCAATATGACATGCATTATTATCCATATAATGGAGTTATTATCGCTAGAACTGTAATAATTATACTTATTACTTATATTATTACCAACATAACATGCATTATTACACATATAATGCAGTTATTATCGCTAGAACTGTAATAATTGTACTTATTACTTATATTATTATCAATATAACATGCATTATTACCCATATAATGGAGTTATTATCGCTAGAACTGTAATAATTGTACTTATTACTTTTATTATTATCAATATAACAGGCACTCTTAGCCTTATTTTACTAGTATTATCGCTAGAACTGTAATAATTATACTTATAACTCCCGATATTATCAATATAACATCCATTACTACCCATATTATGCAGTTATTATCGATAGAACTATATTAAATATACTCATTACTTTTATTATTATCAATATAACATGCATTATTACCCATATAATGCAGTTATTATCGCTAGAACTGTAATAATTGTACTTATTACTTATATTATTATCAATGTAACATGCATTATTACCCATATAATGGTGTTATTATCGCTAGAACTGTAATAATTACACTTATTACTTTTATTATTATCAATGTAACATGCAGTATTACCCATATAATGCAGTTATTATTGACAGAAGTATAATAAATATACTTATTACTTTTATTATTATCAATATAACAGGCACTCTTAGCCATATTTTAATAGTATTATCGCTAGAACTATAATAATTATACTTATTACTCCCGATATTATCAATATAACATGCATTCTTACCCATATAATGCAGTTATTATCGCTAGAACTGTAACTATTATACCTATTACTTACATTATTAGCAATATAACGTGCATTATTACCCATATTATGCAGTTATTATGGCTAGAACTGTAATAATTATACTTATTACTCCCGATATTATCAATATGACATGCATTATTATCCATATAATGGAGTTATTATCGCTAGAACTGTAATAATTATACTTATTACTTATATTATTAGCAATATAACGTGCATTATTACCCATATTATGCAGTTACTATCGCTAGAACTGTAATAACTATACTTATTACTTATATTATTATCAATATAACATGCATTATTACCCATATAATGGAGTTATTATCGCTAGAACTGTAATAATTATCCTCATTACTTATACTATTATCAATATAACATGCATTATTACCCATATAATGCAGTTATTATCGCTAGAACTATAATAAATATACGTATTACTTTTATTGTCATCAATATAACATGCATTATTACCCATATTATGCAGTTATTATCGCTAGAACTGTAATAAATATACTTATTACTTTTTTTATTATCAATATAACATGCACTATTAGCCATATTGTACAATTATTATCGCTAGAACTATAATAATTATACTTATTACTCCCGATATTATCAATATGACATGCATTATTATCCATATAATGGAGTTATTATCGCTAGAACTGTAATAATTATACTTATTACTTATATTATTAGCAATATAACGTGCATTATTACCCATATTATGCAGTTATTATCGCTAGAACTGTAATAATTATACTTATTACTTATATTATTATCAATATAACATGCATTATTACCCATATAATGGAGTTATTATCGCTAGAACTGTAATAATTGTACTTATTACTTTTATTATTATCAATATAACAGGCACTCTTAGCCTTATTTTACTAGTATTATCGCTAGAGCTGTAATAATTATACTTATAACTCCCGATATTATCAATATAACATCCATTACTACCCATATTATGCAGTTATTATCGATAGAACTATATTAAATATACTCATTACTTTTATTATTATCAATATAACATGCATTATTACCCATATAATGCAGTTATTATCGCTAGAACTGTAATAATTGTACTTATTACTTATATTATTATCAATGTAACATGCATTATTACCCATATAATGGTGTTATTATCGCTAGAACTGTAATAATTACACTTATTACTTTTATTATTATCAATGTAACATGCAGTATTACCCATATAATGCAGTTATTATTGACAGAAGTATAATAAATATACTTATTACTTTTATTATTATCAATATAACAGGCACTCTTAGCCATATTTTAATAGTATTATCGCTAGAACTATAATAATTATACTTATTACTCCCGATATTATCAATATAACATGCATTCTTACCCATATAATGCAGTTATTATCGCTAGAACTGTAACTATTATACCTATTACTTACATTATTAGCAATATAACGTGCATTATTACCCATATTATGCAGTTATTATGGCTAGAACTGTAATAATTATACTTATTACTCCCGATATTATCAATATGACATGCATTATTATCCATATAATGGAGTTATTATCGCTAGAACTGTAATAATTATACTTATTACTTATATTATTAGCAATATAACGTGCATTATTACCCATATTATGCAGTTACTATCGCTAGAACTGTAATAACTATACTTATTACTTATATTATTATCAATATAACATGCATTATTACCCATATAATGGAGTTATTATCGCTAGAACTGTAATAATTATCCTCATTACTTATACTATTATCAATATAACATGCATTATTACCCATATAATGCAGTTATTATCGCTAGAACTATAATAAATATACGTATTACTTTTATTGTCATCAATATAACATGCATTATTACCCATATTATGCAGTTATTATCGATAGAACTGTAATAAATATACTTATTACTTATATTATTATCAATATAACATGCACTATTAGCCATATTGTACAATTATTATCGCTAGAACTATAATAATTATACTTATTACTCCCGATATTATCAATATGACATGCATTGTTATCCATATAATGGAGTTATTATCGCTAGAACTGTAATAATTATACTTATTACTTATATTATTTGCAATATAGCGTGCATTATTACCCATATTATGCAGTTATTATCGCTAGAACTGTAATAATTGTACTTATTACTTATATTATTATCAATATAACATGCATTATTACCCATATAATGGTGTTATTATCGCTAGAACTGTAATAATTACACTTATTACTTTTATTATTATCAATGTAACATGCACTATTACCCATATAATGCAGTTATTATTGACAGAAGTATAATAAATATAGTTATTACTTTTATTATTATTAATATAACATGCACTGTTAGCCATATTTTACTAGTATTATCGCTAGAACTGTAATAATTATACTTATTATTCCCAATATTACCAACATAACATGCATTATTACCCATATAATGCAGTTATTATCGCTAGAACTGTAATAATTATACTTATTACTTATATTATTATCAATATAACGTGCATTATTACCCATATTATGCAGTTATTATCGCTAGAACTGTAATAAATATACTTATTACTTTTATTATTATCAATATAACATGCACGAGTACACATATAATGCAGTTATTATCGACAGAAGTATAATAAATATACTTATTACTTTTATTATTATCGATATAACAGGCACTCTTAGCCATATTTTACTAGTATTATCGCTAGAACTATAATAATTATACTTATTACTCCCGATATTATCAATATGACATGCATTATTATCCATATAATGGAGTTATTATCGCTAGAACTGTAATAATTATACTTATTACTTATATTATTACCAACATAACATGCATTATTACACATATAATGCAGTTATTATCGCTAGAACTGTAATAATTGTACTTATTACTTATATTATTATCAATATAACGTGCATTATTACCCATATTATGCAGTTATTATCGCTAGAACTGTAATAAATATACTTATTACTTTTATTATTATCAATGTAACATGCATTATTACCCATATAATGGAGTTATTATCGCTAGAACTGTAATAATTATACTTATCACTCCCGATATTATCAATATCACATGCATTATTACCCATGTTATGCAGTTATTATCGCTAGAACTATAATAAATATACGTGTTACTTTTATTGTCATCAATATAACATGCATTATTACCCATATTATGCAGTTATTATCGCTAGAACTGTAATAAATATACTTATTACTTTTTTTATTATCAATATAACATGCACTATTAGCCATATTGTACAATTATTATCGCTAGAACTATAATAATTATACTTATTACTCCCGATATTATCAATATGACATGCATTATTATCCATATAATGGAGTTATTATCGCTAGAACTGTAATAATTATACTTATTACTTATATTATTAGCAATATAACGTGCATTATTACCCATATTATGCAGTTATTATCGCTAGAACTGTAATAATTATACTTATTACTTATATTATTATCAATATAACATGCATTATTACCCATATAATGGAGTTATTATCGCTAGAACTGTAATAATTGTACTTATTACTTTTATTATTATCAATATAACAGGCACTCTTAGCCTTATTTTACTAGTATTATCGCTAGAACTGTAATAATTATACTTATAACTCCCGATATTATCAATATAACATCCATTACTACCCATATTATGCAGTTATTATCGATAGAACTATATTAAATATACTCATTACTTTTATTATTATCAATATAACATGCATTATTACCCATATAATGCAGTTATTATCGCTAGAACTGTAATAATTGTACTTATTACTTATATTATTATCAATGTAACATGCATTATTACCCATATAATGGTGTTATTATCGCTAGAACTGTAATAATTACACTTATTACTTTTATTATTATCAATGTAACATGCAGTATTACCCATATAATGCAGTTATTATTGACAGAAGTATAATAAATATACTTATTACTTTTATTATTATCAATATAACAGGCACTCTTAGCCATATTTTACTAGTATTATCGCTAGGACTGTAATAATTATACTTATTACTCCCGATATTATCAATATAACATCCATTATTACCCATATAATGCAGTTATTATAGCTAGAACTGTAATAAATATACTTATTACTTTTATTGTTATCAATATAACATGCACTATTAGCCATATTTTACTATTATTACCGCTAGAAGTATAATAATTGTACTTGTTACTCCCGATAATATCAATATAACATGCATTATTACCCATTTAATGCAGTTATTATCGCTAGAACTGTAATAATTATACTTATTACTTATATTATTATCACTATAACATGCATTATTACCCTTATTATGCAGTTATTATCGCTAGAACTATAATAAATATACGTATTAGTTTTATTATCATCAATATAACATGCATTATTACCCATATAATGGAGTTATTATCGCTAGAACTGTAATAACTATACTTATTACTCCCGATATTATCAATATCACATGCATTATTACCCATGTTATGCAGTTATTATCGCTAGAACTATAATAAATATACGTATTACTTTAATTGTCATCAATATAACATGCATTATTACCCATATTATGCAGTTGTTATCGATAGAACTGTAATAAATATACTTATTACTTATATTATTATCAATATAACATGCATTATTACCCATATAATGGAGTTATTATGGCTAGAACTCTAATAATTATACTTATTACTTATATTATTATCAATATAACATGCATTATTACCCATATAATGCAGTTATTATCGACAGAAGCATAACAAATATAGTTATTACTTTTATTATTATTAATATAACATGCACTGTTAGCCATATTTTACTAGTATTATCGCTAGAACTGTAATAATTATACTTATTATTCCCAATATTACCAACATAACATGCATTATTACCCATATAATGCAGTTATTATCGCTAGAACTGTAATAATTATACTTATTACTTATATTATTATCAATATAACGTGCATTATTACCCATATTATGCTGTTATTATCGCTAGAACTGTAATAAATATACTTATTACTTTTATTATTATCAATATAACATGCACTATTACTCATATAATGCAGTTATTATCGACAGAAGTATAATAAATATACTTATTACTTTTATTATTATCAATATAACAGGCACTCTTAGCCATATTTTACTAGTATTATCGCTAGGACTGTAATAATTATACTTATTACTCCCGATATTATCAATATAACATCCATTATTACCCATATAATGCAGTTATTATAGCTAGAACTGTAATAAATATACTTATTACTTTTATTGTTATCAATATAACATGCACTATTAGCCATATTTTACTATTATTACCGCTAGAAGTATAATAATTGTACTTGTTACTCCCGATAATATCAATATAACATGCATTATTACCCATTTAATGCAGTTATTATCGCTAGAACTGTAATAATTATACTTATTACTTATATTATTATCACTATAACATGCATTATTACCCTGATTATGCAGTTATTATCGCTAGAACTGTAATAATTGTACTAATTACTTATATTATTATCAATATAACATGCATTATTACCCATATAATGCTGTTATTATCGACAGAAGTATAATAAATATATTTATTACTTTTATTATTATCAATACAACAGGCACTCTTAGCCATATTTAACTAGTATTATCGCTATGACTGTAATAATTATACTTATTACTCCCGATATTATCAATATCACATGCATTATTACCCATGTTATGCAGTTATTATCGCTAGAACTATAATAAATATACGTATTACTTTTATTGTCATCAATATAACATGCATTATTACCCATATTATGCAGTTATTATCGATAGAACTGTAATAAATATACTTATTACTTATATTATTATCAATATAACGTGCATTATTACCCATATTATGCAGGTGTTGTCGCTACAACTGTAATAAATATACTTATTACTATTATTATTATCAATATAACATGCATTATTACACATATAATGCAGTTATTATCGCTAGAACTGTAATAATTATACTCATTACTTATATTATTATCAATATAACATGCATTATTAGCCATATTGCACTATTATTATCGCTAGAACTATAATAATTATACTTATTACTCCCGATATTATCAATATAACATGCATTATTACCCATATAATGCAGTTATTATCGCTAGAACTGTAATAATTATACGTATTACTTATACTATTAGCAATATAACGTGCATTATTATCCATATTATGCACTTATTATCGCTAGAACTGTAACTATTATACTTATTACTGATATTATTAGCAATATAACGTGCATTATTACCCATATTATGCAGTTATTATGGCTAGAACTGTAATAATTATACTTACTACTTATATTATTATCAATATAACATGCATTATTACCCATATAATGCAGTTATTATCGACAGAAGTATAATAAATATACTTATTACTTTTATTATTATCAGTATAACAGGCACTCTTCGCCATATTTTACTAGTATAATCGCTAGAACTGTAATAATTATACTTATTACTTATATTATTATCAATATAACATGCATTATTACCCATATTATGCAGTTATTATCGATAGAACTATAATAAATATACTTATTACTTTTATTATTATCAATATAACAGGCACTCTTAGCCATATTTTACTAGTATTATCGCTAGGATTGTAATAATTATACTTATTACTCCCGATATTAGCAATATAATATGCATTATTACGCATATAATGCAGTTATTATAGCTAGAACTGTAATAAATATACTTATTACTTTTATTGTTATGAATATAACATGCACTATTAGCCATATTTTACTATTATTATCGCTAGAAGTACAATAATTGTACTTGTTACTCCCGATAATATCAATGTAACATGCATTATTACCCATATAATGCAGTTATTATCGCTAGAACTGTAATAATTATACTTATTACTTATATTATTATCAATATAACATGCATTATTACCCTTATTATGCAGTTATTATCGCTAGAACTGTAATAATTATACGTATTACTTATACTATTAGCAATATAACGTGCATTATTATCCATATTATGCAGTTGTTATCGCTAGAACTGTAATAAATATACTTATTACCATTATTATTATCAATATAACATGCATTATTACACATATAATGCAGTTATTATCGACAGAAGTATAATAAATATACTTATTACTTTTATTATTATCAATATGACAGGCACTCTTAGCCATATTTTACTAGTATTATCGCTAGGACTGTAATAATTATATTTATTACTCCCGATATTATCAATATAACATCCATTATTACCCATATGATGCAGTTATTATAGCAGAACTGTAATAAATATACTTATTACTTGTATTATTACCAACATAACATGCATTATTACCCATATAATGCAGTTATTATCGCTAGAACTATAATAAATATACGTATTAGTTTTATTATCATCAATATAACATGCATTATTACCCATATAATGGAGTTATTATCGCTAGAACTGTAATAACTATACTTATTACTCCCGATATTATCAATATCACATGCATTATTACCCATATAATGCAGTTATTATCGACAGAATCATAACAAATATAGTTATTACTTTTATTATTATTAATATAACATGCACTGTTAGCCATATTTTACTAGTATTATCGCTAGAACTGTAATAATTATACTTATTATTCCCAATATTACCAACATAACATGCATTATTACCCATATAATGCAGTTATTATCGCTAGAACTGTAATAATTATACTTATTACTTATATTATTACCAACATAACATGCATTATTACACATATAATGCAGTTATTATCGCTAGAACTGTAATAATTGTACTTATTACTTATATTATTATCAATATAACATGCATTATTACCCATATAATGGAGTTATTATCGCTAGAACTGTAATAATTGTACTTATTACTTTTATTATTATCAATATAACAGGCACTCTTAGCCTTATTTTACTAGTATTATCGCTAGAACTGTAATAATTATACTTATAACTCCCGATATTATCAATATAACATCCATTACTACCCATATTATGCAGTTATTATCGCTAGAACTGTAATAATTATACTTATTACTTATATTATTAGCAATATAGCGTGCATTATTACCCATATTATGCAGTTATTATCGCTAGAACTGTAATAATTGTACTTATTACTTATATTATTATCAATATAACATGCATTATTACCCATATAATGGTGTTATTATCGCTAGAACTGTAATAATTACACTTATTACTTTTATTATTATCAATGTAACATGCACTATTACCCATATAATGCAGTTATTATTGACAGAAGTATAATAAATATAGTTATTACTTTTATTATTATTAATATAACATGCACTGTTAGCCATATTTTACTAGTATTATCGCTAGAACTGTAATAATTATACTTATTATTCCCAATATTACCAACATAACATGCATTATTACCCATATAATGCAGTTATTATCGCTAGAACTGTAATAATTATACTTATTACTTATATTATTATCAATATAACGTGCATTATTACCCATATTATGCAGTTATTATCGCTAGAACTGTAATAAATATACTTATTACTTTTATTATTATCAATATAACATGCACGAGTACACATATAATGCAGTTATTATCGACAGAAGTATAATAAATATACTTATTACTTTTATTATTATCGATATAACAGGCACTCTTAGCCATATTTTACTAGTATTATCGCTAGAACTATAATAATTATACTTATTACTCCCGATATTATCAATATGACATGCATTATTATCCATATAATGGAGTTATTATCGCTAGAACTGTAATAATTATACTTATTACTTATATTATTACCAACATAACATGCATTATTACACATATAATGCAGTTATTATCGCTAGAACTGTAATAATTGTACTTATTACTTATATTATTATCAATATAACGTGCATTATTACCCATATTATGCAGTTATTATCGCTAGAACTGTAATAAATATACTTATTACTTTTATTATTATCAATATAACATACATTATTACCCATATAATGGAGTTATTATCGCTAGAACTGTAATAATTATACTTATCACACCCGATATTATCAATATCACATGCATTATTACCCATGTTATGCAGTTATTATCGCTAGAACTATAATAAATATACGTGTTACTTTTATTGTCATCAATATAACATGCATTATTACCCATATTATGCAGTTATTATCGCTAGAACTGTAATAAATATACTTATTACTTTTTTTATTATCAATATAACATGCACTATTAGCCATATTGTACAATTATTATCGCTAGAACTATAATAATTATACTTATTACTCCCGATATTATCAATGTGACATGCATTATTATCCATATAATGGAGTTATTATCGCTAGAACTGTAATAATTGTACTTATTACTTTTATTATTATCAATATAACAGGCACTCTTAGCCTTATTTTACTAGTATTATCGCTAGAACTGTAATAATTATACTTATAACTCCCGATATTATCAATATAACATCCATTACTACCCATATTATGCAGTTATTATCGATAGAACTATATTAAATATACTCATTACTTTTATTATTATCAATATAACATGCATTATTACCCATATAATGCAGTTATTATCGCTAGAACTGTAATAATTGTACTTATTACTTATATTATTATCAATATAACATGCATTATTACCCATATAATGGAGTTATTATCACTAGAACTGTAATAATTATCCTCATTACCTATATTATTATCAATATAACATGCATTATTACCCATATTATGCAGTTATTATCGATAGAACTGTAATAAATATACTTATTACTTTTATTATTATCAATATAACATGCACTATTAGCCATATTGTACAATTATTATCGCTAGAACTATATTAATTATACTTATTACTCCCGATATTATCAATATGACATGCATTATTATCCATATAATGGAGTTATTATCGCTAGAACTGTAATAATTATACTTATTACTTATATTATTAGCAATATAACGTGCATTATTACCCATATTATGCAGTTACTATCGCTAGAACTGTAATAACTATACTTATTACTTATATTATTATCAATATAACATGCATTATTACCCATATAATGGAGTTATTATCGCTAGAACTGTAATAATTATCCTCATTACTTATACTATTATCAATATAACATGCATTATTACCCATATAATGCAGTTATTATCGCTAGAACTATAATAAATATACGTATTACTTTTATTGTCATCAATATAACATGCATTATTACCCATATTATGCAGTTATTATCGATAGAACTGTAATAAATATACTTATTACTTATATTATTATCAATATAACATGCACTATTAGCCATATTGTACAATTATTATCGCTAGAACTATAATAATTATACTTATTACTACCGATATTATCAATATGACATGCATTGTTATCCATATAATGGAGTTATTATCGCTAGAACTGTAATAATTATACTTATTACTTATATTATTAGCAATATAGCGTGCATTATTACCCATATTATGCAGTTATTATCGCTAGAACTGTAATAATTATACTTATTACTTATATTATTATCAATATAACATGCATTATTACCCATATAATGGAGTTATTATCGCTAGAACTGTAATAATTGTACTTATTACTTATATTATTATCAATATAACATGCATTATTACCCATATAATGGAGTTATTATCGCTAGAACTGTAGTAATTATACTTATTACTTATATTATTATCAATATAACATGCATTATTACCCATATTATGCAGTTATTATCGATAGAACTGTAATAAATATACTTATTACTTTTATTATTATCAATATAACATGCACTATTAGCCACATTGTACAATTATTCTCGCTAGAACTATAATAATTATACTTATTACTCCCGATATTATCAATATGACATGCATTGTTATCCATATAATGGAGTTATTATCGCTAGAACTGTAATAATTATACTTATTACTTATATTATTAGCAATATAGCGTGCATTATTACCCATATTATGCAGTTATTATCGCTAGAACTGTAATAATTATACTTATTACTTATATTATTATCAATATAACATGCATTATTACCCATATAATGCAGTTATTATCGCTAGAACTGTAGTAATTATACTTATTACTTATATTATTATCAATATAACATGCACTATTACTCATATAATGCAGTTATTATCGACAGAAGTATAATAAATATACTTATTACTTTTATTATTATCAATATAACAGGCACTCTTAGCCATATTTTACTAGTATTATCGCTAGGACTGTAATAATTATACTTATTACTCGCGATATTATCAATATAACATCCATTATTACCCATATAATGCAGTTCTAATCGCTGGAACTGTAATAATTATACTTATTACTCCCGATATTATCAATATAACATGCATTATTACGCATATAATGCAGTTATTATCGCTAGAACTGTAATAATTATACGTATTACTTATACTATTAGCAATATAACGTGCATTATCGTCCATATTATGCAGTTATTATGGCTAGAACTGTAATAATTATATTTATTACTTATATTATTCTCAATATAACATGCATTATTACCCATATTATGCAGTTATAATCGCTAGAACTATAATAAATATACTTAGTACTTTTATTATGATACATGTAACATGCATTATTACACATATTATGCATTTATTACCGATAGAACTGTAATAAATATACTTACTGCTTTCATTATCATCAATATAACATGCATTATTACACATATTATGCAGTTATTATCTATAGAACTATAATAAATATACGTATTACTTTTATTATTATCAATATAACATGCACTATTACTCATATAATGCAGTTATTATCGACAGAAGTATAATAAATATACTTATTACTTTTATTATTATCAATATAACAGGCACTCTTAGCCATATTTTACTAGTATTATCGCTAGGACTGTAATAATTATACTTATTACTCCCGATATTATCAATATAACATCCATTATTACCCATATAATGCAGTTCTTATCGCTGGAACTGTAATAATTATACTTATTACTCCCGATATTATCAATATAACATGCATTATTACGCATATAATGCAGTTATTATCGCTAGAACTGTAATAATTATACGTATTACTTATACTATTAGCAATATAACGCGCATTATCGTCCATACTATGCAGTTATTATCGCTAGAACTGTAATAATTATATTTATTACTTATATTATTGTCAATATAACATGCATTATTACCCATATTATGCAGTTATAATCGCTAGAACTATAATAAATATACTTAGTACTTTTATTATGATAAATGTAACATGCATTATTACACATATTATGCATTTATTACCGATAGAACTGTAATAAATATACTTACTACATTCATTATCATCAATATAACATGCATTATTACACATATTATGCAGTTATTATCGATAGAACTATAATAAATATACGTATTACTTTTATTATTATCAATATAACATGCACTATTACTCATATAATGCAGTTATTATCGACAGAAGTATAATAAATATACTTCTTACTTTTATTATTATCAATATAACAGGCACTCTTAGCCTTATTTTACTAGTATTATCGCTAGAACTGTAATAATTATACTTATAACTCCCGATATTATCAATGTAACATCCATTACTACCCATATTATGCAGTTATTATCGATAGAACTATAATAAATATACTCATTACTTTTATTATTATCAATATAACATGCATTATTACCCATATAATGCAGTTATTATCGTTAGAACTGTAATAATTGTACTTATTACTTATATTATTATCAATATAACATGCATTATTACCCATATAATGGTGTTATTATCGCTAGAACTGTAATAATTACACTTATTACTTTTATTATTATCAATGTAACATGCACTATTACCCATATAATGCAGTTATTATTGACAGAAGTATAATAAATATAGTTATTACTTTTATTATTATTAATATAACATGCACTGTTAGCCATATTTTACTAGTATTATCGCTAGAACTGTAATAATTATACTTATTATTCCCAATATTACCAACATAACATGCATTATTACCCATATAATGCAGTTATTATCGCTAGAACTGTAATAATTATACTTATTACTTATATTATTATCAATATAACGTGCATTATTACCCATATTATGCAGTTATTATCGCTAGAACTGTAATAAATATACTTATTACTTTTATTATTATCAATATAACATGCACGAGAACACATATAATGCAGTTATTATCGACAGAAGTATAATAAATATACTTATTACTTTTATTATTATCGATATAACAGGCACTCTTAGCCATATTTTACTAGTATTATCGCTAGAACTATAATAATTATACTTATTACTCCCGATATTATCAATATGACATGCATTATTATCCATATAATGGAGTTATTATCGCTAGAACTGTAATAATTATACTTATTACTTATATTATTACCAACATAACATGCATTATTACACATATAATGCAGTTATTATCGCTAGAACTGTAATAATTGTACTTATTACTTATATTATTATCAATATAACGTGCATTATTACCCATATTATGCAGTTATTATCGCTAGAACTGTAATAAATATACTTATTACTTTTATTATTATCAATATAACATTCATTATTACCCATATAATGGAGTTATTATCGCTAGAACTGTAATAATTATACTTATCACTCCCGATATTATCAATATCACATGCATTATTACCCATGTTATGCAGTTATTATCGCTAGAACTATAATAAATATACGTGTTACTTTTATTGTCATCAATATAACATGCATTATTACCCATATTATGCAGTTATTATCGCTAGAACTGTAATAAATATACTTATTACTTTTTTTATTATCAATATAACATGCACTATTAGCCATATTGTACAATTATTATCGCTAGAACTATAATAATTATACTTATTACTCCCGATATTATCAATATGACATGCATTATTATCCATATAATGGAGTTATTATCGCTAGAACTGTAATAATTATACTTATTACTTATATTATTAGCAATATAACGTGCATTATTACCCATATTATGCAGTTATTATCGCTAGAACTGTAATAATTATACTTATTACTTATATTATTATCAATATAACATGCATTATTACCCATATAATGGAGTTATTATCGCTAGAACTGTAATAATTGTACTTATTACTTTTATTATTATCAATATAACAGGCACTCTTAGCCTTATTTTACTAGTATTATCGCTAGAACTGTAATAATTATACTTATAACTCCCGATATTATCAATATAACATCCATTACTACCCATATTATGCAGTTATTATCGATAGAACTATATTAAATATACTCATTACTTTTATTATTATCAATATAACATGCACGAGTACACATATAATGCAGTTATTATCGACAGAAGTATAATAAATATACTTATTACTTTTATTATTATCGATATAACAGGCACTCTTAGCCATATTTTACTAGTATTATCGCTAGAACTATAACAATTATACTTATTACTCCCGATATTATCAATATGACATGCATTATTATCCATATAATGGAGTTATTATCGCTAGAACTGTAATAATTATACTTATTACTTATATTATTACCAACATAACATGCATTATTACACATATAATGCAGTTATTATCGCTAGAACTGTAATAATTGTACTTATTACTTATATTATTATCAATATAACGTGCATTATTACCCATATTATGCAGTTATTATCGCTAGAACTGTAATAAATATACTTATTACTTTTATTATTATCAATATAACATGCATTATTACCCATATAATGGAGTTATTATCGCTAGAACTGTAATAATTATACTTATCACACCCGATATTATCAATATCACATGCATTATTACCCATGTTATGCAGTTATTATCGCTAGAACTATAATAAATATACGTGTTACTTTTATTGTCATCAATATAACATGCATTATTACCCATATTATGCAGTTATTATCGCTAGAACTGTAATAAATATACTTATTACTTTTTTTATTATCAATATAACATGCACTATTAGCCATATTGTACAATTATTATCGCTAGAACTATAATAATTATACTTATTACTCCCGATATTATCAATGTGACATGCATTATTATCCATATAATGGAGTTATTATCGCTAGAACTGTAATAATTGTACTTATTACTTTTATTATTATCAATATAACAGGCACTCTTAGCCTTATTTTACTAGTATTATCGCTAGAACTGTAATAATTATACTTATAACTCCCGATATTATCAATATAACATCCATTACTACCCATATTATGCAGTTATTATCGATAGAACTATATTAAATATACTCATTACTTTTATTATTATCAATATAACATGCATTATTACCCATATAATGCAGTTATTATCGCTAGAACTGTAATAATTGTACTTATTACTTATATTATTATCAATATAACATGCATTATTACCCATATAATGGAGTTATTATCACTAGAACTGTAATAATTATCCTCATTACCTATATTATTATCAATATAACATGCATTATTACCCATATTATGCAGTTATTATCGATAGAACTGTAATAAATATACTTATTACTTTTATTATTATCAATATAACATGCACTATTAGCCATATTGTACAATTATTATCGCTAGAACTATATTAATTATACTTATTACTCCCGATATTATCAATATGACATGCATTATTATCCATATAATGGAGTTATTATCGCTAGAACTGTAATAATTATACTTATTACTTATATTATTAGCAATATAACGTGCATTATTACCCATATTATGCAGTTACTATCGCTAGAACTGTAATAACTATACTTATTACTTATATTATTATCAATATAACATGCATTATTACCCATATAATGGAGTTATTATCGCTAGAACTGTAATAATTATCCTCATTACTTATACTATTATCAATATAACATGCATTATTACCCATATAATGCAGTTATTATCGCTAGAACTATAATAAATATACGTATTACTTTTATTGTCATCAATATAACATGCATTATTACCCATATTATGCAGTTATTATCGATAGAACTGTAATAAATATACTTATTACTTATATTATTATCAATATAACATGCACTATTAGCCATATTGTACAATTATTATCGCTAGAACTATAATAATTATACTTATTACTACCGATATTATCAATATGACATGCATTGTTATCCATATAATGGAGTTATTATCGCTAGAACTGTAATAATTATACTTATTACTTATATTATTAGCAATATAGCGTGCATTATTACCCATATTATGCAGTTATTATCGCTAGAACTGTAATAATTATACTTATTACTTATATTATTATCAATATAACATGCATTATTACCCATATAATGGAGTTATTATCGCTAGAACTGTAATAATTGTACTTATTACTTATATTATTATCAATATAACATGCATTATTACCCATATAATGGAGTTATTATCGCTAGAACTGTAGTAATTATACTTATTACTTATATTATTATCAATATAACATGCATTATTACCCATATTATGCAGTTATTATCGATAGAACTGTAATAAATATACTTATTACTTTTATTATTATCAATATAACATGCACTATTAGCCACATTGTACAATTATTCTCGCTAGAACTATAATAATTATACTTATTACTCCCGATATTATCAATATGACATGCATTGTTATCCATATAATGGAGTTATTATCGCTAGAACTGTAATAATTATACTTATTACTTATATTATTAGCAATATAGCGTGCATTATTACCCATATTATGCAGTTATTATCGCTAGAACTGTAATAATTATACTTATTACTTATATTATTATCAATATAACATGCATTATTACCCATATAATGCAGTTATTATCGCTAGAACTGTAGTAATTATACTTATTACTTATATTATTATCAATATAACATGCACTATTACTCATATAATGCAGTTATTATCGACAGAAGTATAATAAATATACTTATTACTTTTATTATTATCAATATAACAGGCACTCTTAGCCATATTTTACTAGTATTATCGCTAGGACTGTAATAATTATACTTATTACTCGCGATATTATCAATATAACATCCATTATTACCCATATAATGCAGTTCTAATCGCTGGAACTGTAATAATTATACTTATTACTCCCGATATTATCAATATAACATGCATTATTACGCATATAATGCAGTTATTATCGCTAGAACTGTAATAATTATACGTATTACTTATACTATTAGCAATATAACGTGCATTATCGTCCATATTATACAGTTATTATGGCTAGAACTGTAATAATTATATTTATTACTTATATTATTCTCAATATAACATGCATTATTACCCATATTATGCAGTTATAATCGCTAGAACTATAATAAATATACTTAGTACTTTTATTATGATACATGTAACATGCATTATTACACATATTATGCATTTATTACCGATAGAACTGTAATAAATATACTTACTGCTTTCATCATCATCAATATAACATGCATTATTACACATATTATGCAGTTATTATCTATAGAACTATAATAAATATACGTATTACTTTTATTATTATCAATATAACATGCACTATTACTCATATAATGCAGTTATTATCGACAGAAGTATAATAAATATACTTATTACTTTTATTATTATCAATATAACAGGCACTCTTAGCCATATTTTACTAGTATTATCGCTAGGACTGTAATAATTATACTTATTACTCCCGATATTATCAATATAACATCCATTATTACCCATATAATGCAGTTCTTATCGCTGGAACTGTAATAATTATACTTATTACTCCCGATATTATCAATATAACATGCATTATTACGCATATAATGCAGTTATTATCGCTAGAACTGTAATAATTATACGTATTACTTATACTATTAGCAATATAACGCGCATTATCGTCCATACTATGCAGTTATTATCGCTAGAACTGTAATAATTATATTTATTACTTATATTATTGTCAATATAACATGCATTATTACCCATATTATGCAGTTATAATCGCTAGAACTATAATAAATATACTTAGTACTTTTATTATGATAAATGTAACATGCATTATTACACATATTATGCATTTATTACCGATAGAACTGTAATAAATATACTTACTACATTCATTATCATCAATATAACATGCATTATTACACATATTATGCAGTTATTATCGATAGAACTATAATAAATATACGTATTACTTTTATTATTATCAATATAACATGCACTATTACTCATATAATGCAGTTATTATCGACAGAAGTATAATAAATATACTTCTTACTTTTATTATTATCAATATAACAGGCACTCTTAGCCTTATTTTACTAGTATTATCGCTAGAACTGTAATAATTATACTTATAACTCCCGATATTATCAATGTAACATCCATTACTACCCATATTATGCAGTTATTATCGATAGAACTATAATAAATATACTCATTACTTTTATTATTATCAATATAACATGCATTATTACCCATATAATGCAGTTATTATCGCTAGAACTGTAATAATTGTACTTATTACTTATATTATTATCAATATAACATGCATTATTACCCATATAATGGTGTTATTATCGCTAGAACTGTAATAATTACACTTATTACTTTTATTATTATCAATGTAACATGCACTATTACCCATATAATGCAGTTATTATTGACAGAAGTATAATAAATATAGTTATTACTTTTATTATTATTAATATAACATGCACTGTTAGCCATATTTTACTAGTATTATCGCTAGAACTGTAATAATTATACTTATTATTCCCAATATTACCAACATAACATGCATTATTACCCATATAATGCAGTTATTATCGCTAGAACTGTAATAATTATACTTATTACTTATATTATTATCAATATAACGTGCATTATTACCCATATTATGCAGTTATTATCGCTAGAACTGTAATAAATATACTTATTACTTTTATTATTATCAATATAACATGCACGAGAACACATATAATGCAGTTATTATCGACAGAAGTATAATAAATATACTTATTACTTTTATTATTATCGATATAACAGGCACTCTTAGCCATATTTTACTAGTATTATCGCTAGAACTATAATAATTATACTTATTACTCCCGATATTATCAATATGACATGCATTATTATCCATATAATGGAGTTATTATCGCTAGAACTGTAATAATTATACTTATTACTTATATTATTACCAACATAACATGCATTATTACACATATAATGCAGTTATTATCGCTAGAACTGTAATAATTGTACTTATTACTTATATTATTATCAATATAACGTGCATTATTACCCATATTATGCAGTTATTATCGCTAGAACTGTAATAAATATACTTATTACTTTTATTATTATCAATATAACATTCATTATTACCCATATAATGGAGTTATTATCGCTAGAACTGTAATAATTATACTTATCACTCCCGATATTATCAATATCACATGCATTATTACCCATGTTATGCAGTTATTATCGCTAGAACTATAATAAATATACGTGTTACTTTTATTGTCATCAATATAACATGCATTATTACCCATATTATGCAGTTATTATCGCTAGAACTGTAATAAATATACTTATTACTTTTTTTATTATCAATATAACATGCACTATTAGCCATATTGTACAATTATTATCGCTAGAACTATAATAATTATACTTATTACTCCCGATATTATCAATATGACATGCATTATTATCCATATAATGGAGTTATTATCGCTAGAACTGTAATAATTATACTTATTACTTATATTATTAGCAATATAACGTGCATTATTACCCATATTATGCAGTTATTATCGCTAGAACTGTAATAATTATACTTATTACTTATATTATTATCAATATAACATGCATTATTACCCATATAATGGAGTTATTATCGCTAGAACTGTAATAATTGTACTTATTACTTTTATTATTATCAATATAACAGGCACTCTTAGCCTTATTTTACTAGTATTATCGCTAGAACTGTAATAATTATACTTATAACTCCCGATATTATCAATATAACATCCATTACTACCCATATTATGCAGTTATTATCGATAGAACTATATTAAATATACTCATTACTTTTATTATTATCAATATAACATGCATTATTACCCATATAATGCAGTTATTATCGCTAGAACTGTAATAATTGTACTTATTACTTATATTATTATCAATGTAACATGCATTATTACCCATATAATGGTGTTATTATCGCTAGAACTGTAATAATTACACTTATTACTTTTATTATTATCAATGTATCATGCAGTATTACCCATATAATGCAGTTATTATTGACAGAAGTATAATAAATATACTTATTACTTTTATTATTATCAATATAACAGGCACTCTTAGCCATATTTTAATAGTATTATCGCTAGAACTATAATAATTATACTTATTACTCCCGATATTATCAATATAACATGCATTCTTACCCATATAATGCAGTTATTATCGCTAGAACTGTAACTATTATACTTATTACTTACATTATTAGCAATATAACGTGCATTATTACCCATATTATGCAGTTATTATGGCTAGAACTGTAATAATTATACTTATTACTCCCGATATTATCAATATAACATGCATTATTACGCATATAATGCAGTTATTATCGCTAGAACTGTAATAATTATACTTATTACTTATATTATTATCAATATAACATGCATTATTACCCATATAATGGAGTTATTATCGCTAGAACTGTAATAATTATCCTCATTACTTATATTATTATCAATATAACATGCATTATTACCCATATAATGAAGTTATTATCACTAGAACTGTAATAATTATCCTCATTACCTATATTATTATCAATATAACATGCATTATTACCCATATTATGCAGTTATTATCGATAGAACTGTAATAAATATACTTATTACTTTTATTATTATCAATATAACATGCACTATTAGCCATATTGTACAATTATTATCGCTAGAACTATAATAATTATACTTATTACTCCCGATATTATCAATATGACATGCATTATTATCCATATAATGGAGTTATTATCGCTAGAACTGTAATAATTATACTTATTACTTATATTATTAGCAATATAACGTGCATTATTACCCATATTATGCAGTTACTATCGCTAGAACTGTAATAACTATACTTATTACTTATATTATTATCACTATAACATGCATTATTACCCATATAATGGAGTTATTATCGCTAGAACTGTAATAATTATCCTCATTACTTATACTATTATCAATATAACATGCATTATTACCCATATAATGCAGTTATTATCGCTAGAACTATAATAAATATACGTATTACTTTTATTGTCATCAATATAACATGCATTATTACCCATATTATGCAGTTATTATCGATAGAACTGTAATAAATATACTTATTACTTATATTATTATCAATATAACATGCACTATTAGCCATATTGTACAATTATTATCGCTAGAACTATAATAATTATACTTATTACTCCCGATATTATCAATATGACATGCATTGTTATCCATATAATGGAGTTATTATCGCTAGAACTGTAATAATTATACTTATTACTTATATTATTAGCAATATAGCGTGCATTATTACCCATATTATGCAGTTATTATCGCTAGAACTGTAATAATTATACTTATTACTTATATTATTATCAATATAACATGCATTATTACCCATATAATGGAGTTATTATCGCTAGAACTGTAATAATTGTACTTATTACTTATATTATTATCAATATAACATGCATTATTACCCATATAATGCAGTTATTATCGCTAGAACTGTAATAATTGTACTTATTACTTATATTATTATCAATATAACATGCATTATTACCCATATAATGGTGTTATTATCGCTAGAACTGTAATAATTACACTTATTACTTTTATTATTATCAATGTAACATGCACTATTACCCATATAATGCAGTTATTATCGATAGAACTGTAATAAATATACTTATTACTTTTATTATTATCAATATAACAGGCACTCTTAGCCATATTTTACTAGTATTATCGCTAGGACTGTAATAATTATACTTATTACTCCCGATATTATCAATATAACATCCATTATTACCCATATAATGCAGTTCTTATCGCTGGAACTGTAATAATTATACTTATTACTCCCGATATTATCAATATAACATGCATTATTACGCATATAATGCAGTTATTATCGCTAGAACTGTAATAATTATACGTATTACTTATACTATTAGCAATATAACGTGCATTATTACCCATATAATGCAGTTATTATCGCTAGAACTGTAGTAATTATATTTATTACTTATATTATTCTCAATATAACATGCATTATTACCCATATTATGCAGTTATAATCGCTAGAACTATAATAAATATACTTAGTACTTTTATTATGATAAATGTAACATGCATTATTACACATATTATGCATTTATTACCGATAGAACTGTAATAAATATACTTACTGCTTTCATTATCATCAATATAACATGCATTATTACACATATTATGCAGTTATTATCGATAGAACTATAATAAATATACTTATTACTTTTATTATTATCAATATAACAGGTACTCTTAGCCATATTTTACTAGTATTATCGCTAGAACTATAATAATTATACCTATTACTCCCGATATTATCAATATAACATGCATTCTTACCCATATAATGCAGTTATTATCGCTAGAACTGTAACTATTATACTTATTACTTATAATATTAGCAATATAACGTGCATTATTACCCATATTATGCAGTTATTATGGCTAGAACTCTAATAATTATACTTATTACTCCCGATATTATCAATATAACATGCATTATTACGCATATAATGCAGTTATTATCGCTAGAACTGTAATAATTATACTTATTACTTATATTATTATCAATATAACATGCATTATTACCCATATAATGGAGTTAATATCGCTAGAACTGTAATAATTATACTCATTACTTATATTATTATCAATATAACATGCATTATTACCCATATAATGCAGTTATTATCGCTAGAACTGTAGTAATTATACTTATTACTGATATTATTATCAATATAACATGCACTATTACTCATATAATGCAGTTATTAACGACAGAAGTATAATAAATATACTTATTACTTTTATTATTATCAATATAACAGGCACTCTTAGCCATATTTTACTAGTATTATCGCTAGGACTGTAATAATTATACTTATTACTCCCGATATTATCAATATAACATCCATTATTGCCCATATGATGCAGTTATTATCGATAGAACTGTAATAAATATACTTATTACTTTTATTATTGTCAATATAACATGCACTATTAGCCATATTGTACAATTATTATCGCTAGAACTATAATAATTATACTTATTACTCCCGATATTATCAATATGACATGCATTATTATCCATATAATGGAGTTATTATCGCTAGAACTGTAATAATTATACTTATTACTTATATTATTAGCAATATAACGTGCATTATTACCCATATTATGCAGTTATTATCGCTAGAACTGTAATAATTATACTCATCACTTATATTATTATCAATATAACATGCATTATTACCCATATAATGGAGTTATTATCGCTAGAACTGTAATAATTATACTTCTTACTTGTATTATTATCAATATAACATGCATTATTACCCATATTATGCAGTTATTATAGCTAGAACTATAATAAATATACGTATTACTTTTTTTATCATCAATATAACATGCATTATTACGCATTTAATGCAGTTATTATCGATAGAACTATAATAAATATACTTATTACTTTTACTGTTATCAATATAACATGCATTATTACCCATATAATGCAGTTATTATCGCTAGAACTGTAATAATTATACGTATTACTTATACTATTAGCAATATAACGTGCATTATCGTCCATATTATGCAGTTATTATCGCTAGAACTGTAATAATTATACTTATTACTTATATTATTATCAATATAACATGCATTATTACCCATATAATGGAGTTATTATCGCTAGAACTGTAATAATTATACTCATTACTTATATTATTATCAATATAACATGCATTATTACCCATATTATGCAGTTATTATCGATAGAACTGTAATAAATATACTTATTACTTTTATTATTATCAATATAACATGCATTATTACCCATGTAATGGAGTTATTATCGCTAGAACTGTAGTAATTATACTTATTACTTATATTATTATCAATATAACATGCATTATTACCCATATTATGCAGTTATTATCGATAGAACTGTAATAAATATACTTATTACTTTTATTATTATCAATATAACATGCACTATTAGCCATATTGTACAATTATTATCGCTAGAACTATAATAATTATACTTATTACTCCCGATATTATCAATATGACATGCATTGTTATCCATATAATGGAGTTATTATCGCTAGAACTGTAATAATTATACTTATTACTTATATTATTAGCAATATAGCGTGCATTATTACCCATATTATGCAGTTATTATCGCTAGAACTGTAATAATTATACTTATTACTTATATTATTATCAATATAACATGCATTATTACCCATATAATGCAGTTATTATCGCTAGAACTGTAGGAATTATACTTATTACTTATATTATTATCAATATAACATGCACTATTACTCATATAATGCAGTTATTATCGACAGAAGTATAATAAATATACTTATTACTTTTATTATTATCAATATAACAGGCACTCTTAGCCATATTTTACTAGTATTATCGCTAGGACTGTAATAATTATACTTATTACTCCCGATATTATCAATATGACATGCATTGTTATCCATATAATGGAGTTATTATCGCTAGAACTGTAATAATTATACTTATTACTTATATTATTAGCAATATAGCGTGCACTATTACCCATATTATGCAGTTATTATCGCTAGAACTGTAATAATTATACTTATTACTTATGTTATTATCAATATAACATGCATTATTACCCATATAATGCAGTTATTATCTCTAGAACTGTAGTAGTTATACTTATTACTAATATTATTATCAATATAACATGCACTATTACTCATATAATGCAGTTATTATCGACAGAAGTATAATAAATATACTTATTACTTTTATTATTATCAATATAACAGGCACTCTTAGCCATATTTTACTAGTATTATCGCTAGGACTGTAATAATTATACTTATTACTCCCGATATTATCAATATAACATCCATTATTACCCATATAATGCAGTTCTTATCGCTGGAACTGTAATAATTATACTTATTACTCCCGATATTATCAATATAACATGCATTATTACGCATATAATGCAGTTATTATCGCTAGAACTGTAATAATTATACGTATTACTTATACTATTAGCAATATAACGTGCATTATTACCCATATAATGCAGTTATTATCGCTAGAACTGTAGTAATTATATTTATTACTTATATTATTCTCAATATAACATGCATTATTACCCATATTATGCAGTTATAATCGCTAGAACTATAATAAATATACTTAGTACTTTTATTATGATAAATGTAACATGCATTATTACACATATTATGCATTTATTACCGATAGAACTGTAATAAATATACTTACTGCTTTCATTATCATCAATATAACATGCATTATTACACATATTATGCAGTTATTATCGATAGAACTATAATAAATATACGTATTACTTTTATTATTATCAATATAACATGCACTATTACTCATATAATGCAGTTATTATCGACAGTAGTATAATAAATATACTTATTACTTTTATTATCATCAATATAACAGGCACTCTTAGCCATATTTTACTAGTATTATCGCTAGGACTGTAATAATTATACTTATTACTCCCGATATTATCAATATAACATCCATTATTACCCATATAATGAAGTTCTTATCGCTGGAACTGTAATAATTATACTTACTACTCCCGATATTATCAATATAACATGCATTATTACGCATATAATGCAGTTATTATCGCTAGAACTGTAATAATTATACGTATTACTTATACTATTAGCAATATAACGTGCATTATCGTCCATATTATGCAGTTATTATCGCTAGAACTGTAATAATTATATTTATTACTTATATTATTGTCAATATAACATGCATTATTACCCATATTATGCAGTTATAATCGCTAGAACTATAATAAATATACTTAGTACTTTTATTATGATAAATGTAACATGCATTATTACACATATTATGCATTTATTACCGATAGCACTGTAATAAATATACTCACTACTTTCATTATCATCAATATAACATGCATTATTACACATATTATGCAGTTATTATCGATAGAACTATAATAAATATACGTATTACTTTTATTATTATCAATATAACATGCACTATTACTCATATAATGCAGTTATTATCGACAGAAGTATAATAAATATACTTATTACTTTTATTATTATCAATATAACAGGCACTCTTAGCCATATTTTACTAGTGTTATCGCTAGGACTGTAATAATTATACTTATTACTCCCGATATTATTAATATAACATCCATTATTACCCATATAATGCAGTTATTATAGCTAGAACTGTAATAAATGTACTTATTACTTTTATTATTATCAATATAACATGCACTATTAGCCATATTGTACAATTATTATCGCTAGAACTATAATAATTATACTTATTACTCCCGATATTATCAATATGACATGCATTATTATCCATATAATGGAGTTATTATCGCTAGAACTGTAATAATTATACTTATAACTTATATTATTAGCAATATAACGTGCATTATTACCCATATTATGCAGTTATTATCGCTAGAACTGTAATAATTATACTTATTACTTATATTATTATCAATATAACATGCATTATTACCCATATAATGGAGTTATTATCGCTAGAACTGTAATAATTATACTCATTACTTATATTATTATCAATATAACATGCATTATTACCCATATAATGCAGTTATTATCGCTAGAACTGTAGTAATTATACTTATTACTTATATTATTATCAATATAACATGCATTTTTACCCATATTATGCAGTTATTATCGATAGAACTGTAATAAATATACTTATTACTTTTATTATTATCAATATAACATGCACTATTAGCCATATTGCACAATTATTATCGCTAGAACTATAATAATTACACTTATTACTCCCGATATTATCAATATGACATGCATTATTATCCATATAATGGAGTTATTATCGCTAGAACTGTAATAATTATACGTATTACTTATACTATTAGCAATATAACGTGCATTATCGTCCATATTATGCAGTTATTATCGCTAGAACTGTAATAATTATATTTATTACTTATATTATTGTCAATATAACATGCATTATTACCCATATTATGCAGTTATAATCGCTAGAACTATAATAAATATACTTAGTACTTTTATTATGATAAATGTAACATGCATTATTACACATATTATGCATTTATTACCGATAGAA
>CAUYWW010000244.1:0-55000 GCA_963576845.1 Megachile leachella
CGCTAGAACTATAATAAATATACTTATTACTCCCGATATTATCAATATAACATGCATTATTACCCATATAATGCAGTTATTATCGGTAGAACTGTAATAATTATACTTATTACTTATATTATTATCAATATAACATGCATTATTACCCATATTATGCAGCTATTATCGCTAGAACTATAATAAATATACGTATTACTTTTATTATCATGAATATAACATGCATCATTACCTATATTATGCAGTTATTATCGCTAGAACTATAATAAATATACTTATTACTCCCGATATTATCAATATAACATCCATTATTACCCACATAATGCAGTTATTATCGCTAGAACTATAATAAATATACTTATTACTCCCGATATTATCAATATAACATCCATTATTACCCATATAATGCAGTTATTATCGCTAGAACTGTAATAATTATACTTATTACTTATATTATTATCAATATAACATGCATTATTACCCATATTATGCAGTTATTATCGATAGATCTATAATAAATATACTTATTACTTTTATTATTATCAATATAACATGCACTATTAGCCATATTTTACTATTACTATCGCTAGAACTATAATAATTATACTTATTACTCCCGATATTATCAATATAACATGCATTATTACCCATATAATGCAGTTATTATCGCTAGAACTGTAATAAATATACTTACTACTTTCATTATCATCAATATAACATGCATTATTACCCCTATTATGCAGTTATTATCGATAGATCTATAATAAATATACTTATTACTTTTATTATTATCAATATAACATGCACTATTAGCCATATTTTACTATTACTATCGCTAGAACTATAATAATTATACTTATTACTCCCGATATTATCAATATAACATGCATTATTACCCATATTATGTAGTTATTATCGATTGATCTATAATAAATATACTTATTACTTTTATTATTATCAATATAACATGCATTATTACCCATACTATGCAGTTATAATCGCTAGAACTATAATAAATATGCTTAGTACTTTTATTATCATCACTATAACATGCACTATTAGCCAAATTTTACTGTTATTATCGCTAGAACTATAATAATTATACTTATTATTCCAGATATTATCAATATAACATGCATTATTACCCATATAATGCAGTTATTATCGCTAAAACTGTAATAATTATACTTATTGCTTATATTATTATCAATATAACATGCACTATTAGCCATATTCTACTATTATTATCGCTAGAACTATAATAATTATACTTATTACTCCCGATATTATCAATATAACATGCATTATTACCCATATAATGCAGTTATTATCGCTAGAACTGTAATAAATATACTTACTACTTTCATTATCATCAATATAACATGCATCATTACCTATATTATGCAGTTATTATCGCTAGAACTATAATAAATATACTTATTACTCCCGATATTATCAATATAACATCCATTATTACCCATATAATGCAGTTATTATCGCTAGAACTGTAATAATTATACTTATTACTTATATTATTATCAATATAACATGCATTATTACCCATATTATGCAGCTATTATCGCTAGAACTATAATAAATACAGTATTGCCTCGAAACAAGCAACAAGCTCGGGACTGGCCAGTTGCTTATTTCGAAGGTGGTATGCTATTCGGCTTGCCTTTGTTCCCGAGCGCGACGACGGTAGCGGTAAACTATAAAGTAATCGGTCGAGGAGCGATGTTATTCTTTAGAGAAGGACAGAACATAACATGCTTTCCCTTTTTAATACTACTAAAAGTTCGTGAATGGAACACGTACATAATACATACATACACACTGCCTCGAAACAGACAACAGCCCCGAGCCTCGAAATTAGCAACTGGCCGATCCCAAGCGAGTTGCTTGTTACGAATCAATGCAGAATTAGATGAATGGATCACGCTCCAATTCCTAACTTGTCACATTTCACCTTATTTTTTTTACAATTATGTGAATATCAGTATGCACCTACATGTGTATGTGTTATGTTATTATTATGTTAGTTATTTTTAATAACTAATACATCAATACTAATTTTGTTGAAATAATAAAGATATTTGAGCTACATATGTAATCGACGGAATATTTTTATTAGTCTTTTGATTTTTTTTGTCTCGTGCGTTAATATTTCGCCTCAGAAAAATCGGCATAGTTACTAGGAGACATAGAAAGGAGACATGGAATATAAAATAATAAATCAAATGGAATATGAAATTCTTAAAAAAGCATTCACTTCGTCACTTCGTTTTTTCGAAAGCACGTCGTCTTGTCGAGAGAAATTGACCACGCAGTTATAACTGTTATAAATATTTGTTTAACAGCATAAATTCAAGTTTCTTTTTTAATAAATATCTTTGGAAGGAAAATATTAGATTTATGGTGGGGTTCGTCACGGTCACGAAAACAGCTAGCAATTTGTACACAGGAATAACATTTGGCCTGTTCGTTGCAAGCGCGTTTATGGCACGCAAGTACTAGGGTTGTTTTTGAGAGTCCTTTTATATTTTTAAATTTACGATTTCTATGTCCAAGTTTTTTCGACGGTCATAAGAGTTAATTGCCAATGCCATAAATGTGAATTTCCGGAGGGTCATAGGACAGGACCTAGGAGACATTAGCCAGGTCACCCTTATTGACAACCCAAGGAAATTCTGCCTGGGTCCTTACCACCTCCACGTGACACATCTAACTCCGCGTGGACAGTGCTAAGGGCACATGGGGTTGGATGTTGTCGTTTAAAAACGTCTCGATTGGCAAAAAAAAACACCAATCAGGACAACCATCCCGTTTTCCGAGCTTTCCTCCTCAGGAACTAGTTCTGAAAGAAACAGTCTTAAACAATCTTACGAATAGCCTACAGTCTTACGCGATTTATAATCAAGTGTTACAACAGTCGAACTTCGATCATTTTTTTTTGCCGTGCGTGATAATAACATTGTTTTCAGTACTGTTGTAATTATGGCAGAAAAGCAGACTAAAAAAAGAGTTTTTCTGCCTGTGAGTACAAAAATTGAAATTGTAGAACAATTAGAGCAAGGAGTGCCAATACAAACATTGTGCAATAAATATGCAGTTTCGCGAGATGTTGTCTATCGGATTCGTCGAGAATATGGACAATTGCAACATTTCGGAATTCGGAGAGGGCACCATAAAAATCGCAGAACATCTTCCAACGAAGATTTAGAAAATAGGTTATATACGTGGTTCCTGGAACAACGTACAATGGGAAATCCGGTGACTGATTTGCTGTTGCAAGAAAAGGCGACCGAATTATTCCAAACTCACGGGTCCACATCCTTCGCCGGAAGCAGGGGCTGGCTACACAAGTTCAAAAATCGGTTTGAAATTAGATTGGCACGGGCACATGGCGAACAGGCAAGTGCTGACACTGAAAGTGCACATCAATTTACTGAAACATTTTCGAAGCGAGTGAAGGAAGAGAACATTGATTTGTGCAATATATACAACATGGATGAAACGGGGCTGTTATGGAAGGCAGTTCCGTCCAAAAGTCTAGTGAGTGCTGAGGAGGGAAAATTAGCGGGAAAAAAATTAAAAAAAGATCGAGTGACAATTGGATTGTGCGCCAATGTTACCGGAACACATAAACTGCCCCCTATATTTATTCACAAGTATAAAAGTCCGCGGGCACTGAGAAATTCCACCGAATTACCACTCTTATATGCAACACAAAAACAGGCTTGGATGAATGGAGAAATTTTTAAAAACTGGTACCATAACCATTTTAAACCCAGTGTGAAGCAATATCAGTTGGAAAATGGAGTAGTAGGCAAAGTTATACTACTTCTCGACAATTGTTCCAGTCATAGAGACATCGAAGCAGAAGACATGTTTGAAATTGTATACTTGCCTCCGAATACGACATCCCTCATTCAACCGATGGACCAGGGTGTTATTGCTAAATTTAAAACATTATATCGTCACCAAATTTTACGAAGAATTTTGCAATATGAAAACGGAATAGAAGCATTTTATAAATTATTTAATATAAAAGATTGTATAGATTTAGTTAATAAATCCTGGACAGATATTACTCCAACAAACATACATAATAGCTGGAATAAAATTCTGTTAAGAGATTCGAAGGACGAGGATTCGATTCACTCTTCTGTGAGTGAAATGATAGAGTCAATAACTGGTGAGACTACAACCAACGAAGAGTGTAGGCAGATCCTGGAAGCTCTAGAAAATAGCGAAATTATTGATGAAAATGACGTGGACGAAGATATGCACGAGGAAAGAGAAGAGGAAGAAGAAGAGGAAGAATTCGAGAAAGAAGGTGAAGAAGAAAAACAGGATACGATACAAACAAAAAATCCAGAAAATTCAGCAATAGAAGACAAGAAAAAACAATTAGAATTAATGCAAAATATTATTGAAAAATTTGCAAATAATAATCCGGCAACGATTATGATGGGACAAACCATTAAAAAAATTTTAGAAAACGAACCGCCACAAATAAAGGACGATTAATATTGGCAAGGTAAAATTAGAATTTGTCAGCTAAAAATGAAGTAAAATGAAAATAAAATTAATTTAAATCCCAACCTATTTAAAGAAGAGATCTTTAAACATAAAAATTAATTATATCCTTTTTTTTACAGATTCATTGTACTGGTGGGTCTGTCCTGTCAAACCGCCTACACGTGAACCGAACATTTTCTTGTATATTTATTATATTGTATATATTGCTTGTATATTTATTATATTGTATATATTATTATATTGTATATATTGTATATTATATTGTATATTGTGTATATTATTGCGTACTGTATATGTATAATTCATATAGTATTATTATATTGTATGTATATTCTATATACTGCATTACACTTACATAATGTTTCGTTTGATTGTTAAATAGATTTATTAAAATTATTAACTAGCCATTACAATTAAAAAAAAAACCAGCACTATAATTTCACAAAATATATTTTTCGTAATACTCCAAAATCGCTATGTGTTAGAGTGAGAAAGCAATACATTTATTACACTTAAATAATTTTTTCTCCAATTTTCTTTTATTTCTATTATATAAATTAATTAAAATTATAGGTAAAAATATACCTGAGATTATTGATCATTGTCAACCATTAGATTTAAAAAAAAAAAGCATATTGATATAATATAATTTCGGAGAACATACTTTTCATAATACGACAGAATCGCCATGCATCAGAGTGAGAAAACAATATATATGTTCTGTCCTCTTTCCACTATACTGTTCAGTCGACCGTGAAAATTTATGACTTCTTCGGTTTCACGGACCTCTCACTCTTTCTCGGATCTCTCACTCGGCGGCGGACTTCAATCAAAGAAGTGGGGATAAAAATTTGCTAATTTCGAGGCTCGAAACTGTTGCTTGTTTCGAGGCAATACTGTATACGTATTACTTTTATTATCATCAATATAACATGCATTATTACCCATATTATGCAGTTATTATCGATAGAACTGTAATAAATATACTTACTACTTTTATTATTATCAATATAACATGCACTATTAGCCATATTTTACTATTATTATCGCTAGAACTATAATAATTATACTTATTACTCCCGATATTATCAATATAACATGCATTATTACCCATATTATGCAGTTATTATCGATAGAACTCTAATAAATATACTTATTACTTTTATTATTATCAATATAACATGCACCATTAGCCATATTTTACTATTATTATCGCTAGAACTAAAACAATTATACTTATTACTCCCAATATTATCAATATAACATGCGTTATTACCCATATAATGCAGTTATTATCGCTAGAACTGTATTAATTATACTTATTACTTATATTATTAGCAATACAACGTGCATTATTACCCATATAATGCAGTTACTATCGCTAGAACTGTAATAATTATACTTATTACTTATATTATTATCAATATAACATGCATTATTACCCATATTATGCACTTATTATCGCTAGAACTATAATAAATATACGTATTACTTTTATTGTCATCAATATTACATGCATTATTACCCATATTATGCAGTTATTATCGATAGAACTGTAATAAATATACTTACTACTTTTACTATCATGAATATAACATGCATTATTACCCATATTATGCAGTTATTATCGATAGAACTATAATAAATATACTTATTACTTTTATTATTATCAATATAACATCCACTATTAGCCATATTTTACTATTATTATCGCTAGATCTATAATAATTATACTTATTACTCCCGATATTATCAATATAACATGCATTATTACCCATATAATGCAGTTATTATCGCTAGAACTGTAATAAATATACTTACTACTTTCATTATCATCAATATAACATGCATTATTACCCATATTATGCAGTTATTATCGATAGAACTGTAATAAATATACTTATTACTTTTATTATTATCAATATAACATGCACTATTAGCCATATTTTACTATTATTATCGCTAGAACTATAATAATTATACTTATTATTCCCGATATTATCAATATAACATGCATTGTTACCCATATAATGCAGTTATTATCGCTAGAACTGTAATAATTATACTTATTACTTATATTATTAGCAATATAACGTACATTATTACGCATATAATGCAGTTATTATCGCTAGAAACTGTAATAAATATACTTACTACTTTCATTATCATCAATATATCATGCATTATTACCCATATTATGCAGTTATTATCGATAGATCTATAATAAATATACTTATTACTTTTATTATCATCAATATGACATGCATTATTACCCATATTATGCAGTTATTATCGATAGAACTGTAATAAATATACTTATTACTTTATTATTATCAGTATAACATGCACTATTAGCCATATTTTACTATTATTATCGCTAGAACTATTATAATTATACTTGTTACTCCAATATTATCAATATAACATGCATTATTACCCATATAATGCAGTTATTATCGCTAGAACTGTAATAATTATACTTATTACTTATATTATTATCAATATAACATGCATTATTACCCATACTATGCAGTTATAATCGCTAGAACTATAATAAATATACTTATTACTTATATTATTATCAATATAACATGCATTATTACCCATATTATGCAGTTATTATCGCTAGAACTATAATAAATATACGTATTACTTTTATTATCATTAATATAACATGCATTATTACCCATATTATGTAGTTATTATCGATTGATCTATAATAAATATACTTATTACTTTTATTATTATCAATATAACATGCATTATTACCCATACTATGCAGTTATAATCGCTAGAACTATAATAAATATGCTTAGTACTTTTATTATCATCAATATAACATGCACTATTAGCCATATTTTACTATTATTATCGCTAGAACTATAATAATAATACTTATTACTCCCGATATTATCAATATAACATGCATTATTACCCATATTATGCAGTTATTATCGGTTAGAACTCTAATAAATATACTTATTACTTTTATTATTATCAATATAACATGCACTATTAGCCATATTTTACTATTATTATCGCTAGAACTAAAACAATTATACTTATTACTCCGAATATTATCAATATAACATGCGTTATTACCCATATAATGCAGTTATTATCGCTAGAACTGTATTAATTATACTTATTACTTATATTATTAGCAATACAACGTGCATTATTACCCATATAATGCAGTTACTATCGCTAGAACTGTAATAATTATACTTATTACTTATATTATTATCAATATAACATGCATTATTACCCATATTATGCACTTATTATCGCTAGAACTATAATAAATATACGTATTACTTTTATTGTCATCAATATTACATGCATTATTACCCATATTATGCAGTTATTATCGATAGAACTGTAATAAATATACTTACTACTTTTACTATCATGAATATAACATGCATTATTACCCATATTATGCAGTTATTATCGATAGAACTATAATAAATATACTTATTACTTTTATTATTATCAATATAACATCCACTATTAGCCATATTTTACTATTATTATCGCTAGATCTATAATAATTATACTTATTACTCCCGATATTATCAATATAACATGCATTATTACCCATATAATGCAGTTATTATCGCTAGAACTGTAATAAATATACTTACTACTTTCATTATCATCAATATAACATGCATTATTACCCATATTATGCAGTTATTATCGATAGAACTGTAATAAATATACTTATTACTTTTATTATTATCAATATAACATGCACTATTAGCCATATTTTACTATTATTATCGCTAGAACTATAATAATTATACTTATTATTCCCGATATTATCAATATAACATGCATTGTTACCCATATAATGCAGTTATTATCGCTAGAACTGTAATAATTATACTTATTACTTATATTATTAGCAATATAACGTACATTATTACGCATATAATGCAGTTATTATCGCTAGAACTGTAATAAATATACTTACTACTTTCATTATCATCAATATATCATGCATTATTACCCATATTATGCAGTTATTATCGATAGATCTATAATAAATATACTTATTACTTTTATTATTATCAATATAACATGCACTATTAGCCACATTTTACTATTATTATCGCTGGAACTATAATAATTATACTTATTACTCCCGATATTATCAATATAACATGCATTATTACCCATATAATGCAGTTATTATCGGTAGAACTGTAATAATTATACTTATTACTTATATTATTATCAATATAACATGCATTATTACCCATATTATGCAGCTATTATCGCTAGAACTATAATAAATATACGTATTACTTTTATTATCATGAATATAACATGCATCATTACCTATATTATGCAGTTATTATCGCTAGAACTATAATAAATATACTTATTACTCCCGATATTATCAATATAACATCCATTATTACCCATATAATGCAGTTATTATCGCTAGAACTATAATAAATATACTTATTACTCCCGATATTATCAATATAACATCCATTATTACCCATATAATGCAGTTATTATCGCTAGAACTGTAATAATTATACTTATTACTTATATTATTATCAATATAACATGCATTATTACCCATATTATGCAGTTATTATCGATAGATCTATAATAAATATACTTATTACTTTTATTATTATCAATATAACATGCACTATTAGCCATATTTTACTATTACTATCGCTAGAACTATAATAATTATACTTATTACTCCCGATATTATCAATATAACATGCATTATTACCCATATAATGCAGTTATTATCGGTAGAACTGTAATAAATATACTTACTACTTTCATTATCATCAATATAACATGCATTATTACCCATATTATGCAGTTATTATCGATAGAACTGTAATAAATATACTTATTACTTTTATTATTATCAATATAACATGCACTATTAGCCATATTTTACTATTATTATCGCTAGAACTATAATAATTATACTTATTATTCCCGATATTATCAATATAACATGCATTATTACCCATATAATGCAGTTATTATCGCTAGAACTGTAATAATTATACTTATTACTTATATTATTAGCAATATAACGTACATTATTACGCATATAATGCAGTTATTATCGCTAGAACTGTAATAAATATACTTACTACTTTCATTATCATCAATATAACATGCATTATTACCCATATTATGCAGTTATTATCGATAGATCTATAATAAATATACTTATTACTTTTATTATTATCAATATAACATGCACTATTAGCCACATTTTACTATTATTATCGCTGGAACTATAATAATTATACTTATTACTCCCGATATTATCAATATAACATGCATTATTACCCATATAATGCAGTTATTATCGGTAGAACTGTAATAATTATACTTATTACTTATATTATTATCAATATAACATGCATTATTACCCATATTATGCAGCTATTATCGCTAGAACTATAATAAATATACGTATTACTTTTATTATCATGAATATAACATGCATCATTACCTATATTATGCAGTTATTATCGCTAGAACTATAATAAATATACTTATTACTCCCGATATTATCAATATAACATCCATTATTACCCATATAATGCAGTTATTATCGCTAGAACTATAATAAATATACTTATTACTCCCGATATTATCAATATAACATCCATTATTACCCATATAATGCAGTTATTATCGCTAGAACTGTAATAATTATACTTATTACTTATATTATTATCAATATAACATGCATTATTACCCATATTATGCAGTTATTATCGATAGATCTATAATAAATATACTTATTACTTTTATTATTATCAATATAACATGCACTATTAGCCATATTTTACTATTACTATCGCTAGAACTATAATAATTATACTTATTACTCCCGATATTATCAATATAACATGCATTATTACCCATATAATGCAGTTATTATCGCTAGAACTGTAATAAATATACTTACTACTTTCATTATCATCAATATAACATGCATTATTACCCCTATTATGCAGTTATTATCGATAGAACTATAATAAATATACTTATTACTTTTATTATTATCAATATAACATGCACTATTAGCCATATTCTACTATTATTATCGCTGGAACTATAATAATTATACTTATTACTCCCGATATTATCAATATAACATGCATTATTACCCATATAGTGCAGTTATTATCGCTAAAACTGTAATAATTATACTTATTACTTATATTATTAGCAATATAACGTGCATTATTACCCTTATAATGCAGTTATTATCGCTAGAACTGTAATAACTATACTTATTACTTATATTATTATCAATATAACATGCATTATTACCCATATTATGCAGTTATTATCGCTAGAACTATAATAAATATACGTATTACTTTTATTATCATCAATATGACATGCATTATTACCCATATTATGCAGTTATTATCGATAGAACTGTAATAAATATACTTATTACTTTATTATTATCAGTATAACATGCACTATTAGCCATATTTTACTATTATTATCGCTAGAACTATTATAATTATACTTGTTACTCCCAATATTATCAATATAACATGCATTATTACCCATATAATGCAGTTATTATCGCTAGAACTGTAATAATTATACTTATTACTTATATTATTAGCAATATAACGTACATTATTACGCATATAATGCAGTTATTATCGCTAGAACTGTAATAAATATACTTACTACTTTCATTATCATCAATGTAACATGCATTATTACCCATATAATGCAGTTATTATCGCTAGAACTGTAATAAATATACTTACTACTTTCATTATCATCAATATAACATGCATTATTACCCCTATTATGCAGTTATTATCGATAGAACTATAATAAATATACTTATTACTTTTATTATTATCAATATAACATGCACTATTAGCCATATTCTACTATTATTATCGCTGGAACTATAATAATTATACTTATTACTCCCGATATAATCAATATAACATGCATTATTACCCATATAGTGCAGTTATTATCGCTAAAACTGTAATAATTATACTTATTACTTATATTATTAGCAATATAACGTGCATTATTACCCTTATAATGCAGTTATTATCGCTAGAACTGTAATAACTATACTTATTACTTATATTATTATCAATATAACATGCATTATTACCCATATAATGCAGTTATTATCGCTAGAACTGTAATAAATATACTTACTACTTTCATTATCATCAATATAACATGCATTATTACCCCTATTATGCAGTTATTATCGATAGAACTGTAATAAATATACTTACTACTTTTATTATCATGAATATAACATGCATTATTACCCATATTATGCAGTTATTATCGATAGAGCTATAATAAATATACTTATTACTTTTATTATTATCAATATAACATGCACTATTAGCCATATTTTACTATTATTATCGCTAGAACTATAATAATTATACTTATTACTCCCGATATTATCAATATAACATGCATTATTACCCATATAATGCAGTTATTATCGGTAGAACTGTAATAAATATACTTACTACTTTCATTATCATCAATATAACATGCATTATTACCCATATTATGCAGTTATTATCGATAGAACTGTAATAAATATACTTATTACTTTTATTATTATCAATATAACATGCACTATTAGCCATATTTTACTATTATTATCGCTAGAACTATAATAATTATACTTATTATTCCCGATATTATCAATATAACATGCATTATTACCCATATAATGCAGTTATTATCGCTAGAACTGTAATAATTATACTTATTACTTATATTATTAGCAATATAACGTACATTATTACGCATATAATGCAGTTATTATCGCTAGAACTGTAATAAATATACTTACTACTTTCATTATCATCAATATAACATGCATTATTACCCATATTATGCAGTTATTATCGATAGATCTATAATAAATATACTTATTACTTTTATTATTATCAATATAACATGCACTATTAGCCACATTTTACTATTATTATCGCTGGAACTATAATAATTATACTTATTACTCCCGATATTATCAATATAACATGCATTATTACCCATATAATGCAGTTATTATCGGTAGAACTGTAATAATTATACTTATTACTTATATTATTATCAATATAACATGCATTATTACCCATATTATGCAGCTATTATCGCTAGAACTATAATAAATATACGTATTACTTTTATTATCATGAATATAACATGCATCATTACCTATATTATGCAGTTATTATCGCTAGAACTATAATAAATATACTTATTACTCCCGATATTATCAATATAACATCCATTATTACCCATATAATGCAGTTATTATCGCTAGAACTATAATAAATATACTTATTACTCCCGATATTATCAATATAACATCCATTATTACCCATATAATGCAGTTATTATCGCTAGAACTGTAATAATTATACTTATTACTTATATTATTATCAATATAACATGCATTATTACCCATATTATGCAGTTATTATCGATAGATCTATAATAAATATACTTATTACTTTTATTATTATCAATATAACATGCACTATTAGCCATATTTTACTATTACTATCGCTAGAACTATAATAATTATACTTATTACTCCCGATATTATCAATATAACATGCATTATTACCCATATAATGCAGTTATTATCGCTAGAACTGTAATAAATATACTTACTACTTTCATTATCATCAATATAACATGCATTATTACCCCTATTATGCAGTTATTATCGATAGAACTATAATAAATATACTTATTACTTTTATTATTATCAATATAACATGCACTATTAGCCATATTCTACTATTATTATCGCTGGAACTATAATAATTATACTTATTACTCCCGATATTATCAATATAACATGCATTATTACCCATATAGTGCAGTTATTATCGCTAAAACTGTAATAATTATACTTATTACTTATATTATTAGCAATATAACGTGCATTATTACCCTTATAATGCAGTTATTATCGCTAGAACTGTAATAACTATACTTATTACTCATATTATTATCAATATAACATGCATTATTACCCATATTATGCAGTTATTATCGCTAGAACTATAATAAATATACGTATTACTTTTATTATCATCAATATGACATGCATTATTACCCATATTATGCAGTTATTATCGATAGAACTGTAATAAATATACTTATTACTTTATTATTATCAGTATAACATGCACTATTAGCCATATTTTACTATTATTATCGCTAGAACTATTATAATTATACTTGTTACTCCCAATATTATCAATATAACATGCATTATTACCCATATAATGCAGTTATTATCGCTAGAACTGTAATAATTATACTTATTACTTATATTATTAGCAATATAACGTACATTATTACGCATATAATGCAGTTATTATCGCTAGAACTGTAATAAATATACTTACTACTTTCATTATCATCAATATAACATGCATTATTACCCATATAATGCAGTTATTATCGCTAGAACTGTAATAAATATACTTACTACTTTCATTATCATCAATATAACATGCATTATTACCCCTATTATGCAGTTATTATCGATAGAACTATAATAAATATACTTATTACTTTTATTATTATCAATATAACATGCACTATTAGCCATATTCTACTATTATTATCGCTGGAACTATAATAATTATACTTATTACTCCCGATATTATCAATATAACATGCATTATTACCCATATAATGCAGTTATTATCGCTAAAACTGTAATAATTATACTTATTGCTTATATTATTATCAATATAACATGCACTATTAGCCATATTCTACTATTATTATCGCTAGAACTATAATAATTATACTTATTACTCCCGATATTATCAATATAACATGCATTATTACCCATATAATGCAGTTATTATCGCTAGAACTGTAATAAATATACTTACTACTTTCATTATCATCAATATAACATGCATTATTACCCATATTATGCAGTTATTATCGATAGAACTATAATAAATATACTTATTACGCCCGATATTATCAATATAACATGCATTATTACCCATATAATGCAGTTATTATCGCTAGAACTGTAATAATTATACTTATTACTTATATTATTATCAATATAACATGCATTATTACCCATACTATGCAGTTATAATCGCTAGAACTATAATAAATATGCTTAGTACTTTTATTATCATCACTATAACATGCACTATTAGCCAAATTTTACTGTTATTATCGCTAGAACTATAATAATTATACTTATTATTCCAGATATTATCAATATAACATGCATTATTACCCATATAATGCAGTTATTATCGCTAAAACTGTAATAATTATACTTATTGCTTATATTATTATCAATATAACATGCACTATTAGCCATATTCTACTATTATTATCGCTAGAACTATAATAATTATACTTATTACTCCCGATATTATCAATATAACATGCATTATTACCCATATAATGCAGTTATTATCGCTAGAACTGTAATAAATATACTTACTACTTTCATTATCATCAATATAACATGCATCATTACCTATATTATGCAGTTATTATCGCTAGAACTATAATAAATATACTTATTACTCCCGATATTATCAATATAACATCCATTATTACCCATATAATGCAGTTATTATCGCTAGAACTGTAATAATTATACTTATTACTTATATTATTATCAATATAACATGCATTATTACCCATATTATGCAGCTATTATCGCTAGAACTATAATAAATATACGTATTACTTTTATTATCATCAATATAACATGCATTATTACCCATATTATGCAGTTATTATCGATAGAACTGTAATAAATATACTTACTACTTTTATTATTATCAATATAACATGCACTATTAGCCATATTTTACTATTATTATCGCTAGAACTATAATAATTATACTTATTACTCCCGATATTATCAATATAACATGCATTATTACCCATATTATGCAGTTATTATCGATAGAACTCTAATAAATATACTTATTACTTTTATTATTATCAATATAACATGCACCATTAGCCATATTTTACTATTATTATCGCTAGAACTAAAACAATTATACTTATTACTCCCAATATTATCAATATAACATGCGTTATTACCCATATAATGCAGTTATTATCGCTAGAACTGTAATAAATATACTTACTACTTTCATTATCATCAATATAACATGCATTATTACCCATATTCTGCAGTTATTATCGATAGAACTGTAATAAATATACTTATTACTTTTATTATTATCAATATAACATGCACTATTAGCCATATTTTACTATTATTATCGCTAGAACTATAATAATAATACTTATTACTCCCGATATTATCAATATAACATGCATTATTACCCATATTATGCAGTTATTATCGGTTAGAACTCTAATAAATATACTTATTACTTTTATTATTATCAATATAACATGCACTATTAGCCATATTTTACTATTATTATCGCTAGAACTAAAACAATTATACTTATTACTCCCAATATTATCAATATAACATGCGTTATTACCCATATAATGCAGTTATTATCGCTAGAACTGTATTAATTATACTTATTACTTATATTATTAGCAATACAACGTGCATTATTACCCATATAATGCAGTTACTATCGCTAGAACTGTAATAATTATACTTATTACTTATATTATTATCAATATAACATGCATTATTACCCATATTATGCACTTATTATCGCTAGAACTATAATAAATATACGTATTACTTTTATTGTCATCAATATTACATGCATTATTACCCATATTATGCAGTTATTATCGATAGAACTGTAATAAATATACTTACTACTTTTACTATCATGAATATAACATGCATTATTACCCATATTATGCAGTTATTATCGATAGAACTATAATAAATATACTTATTACTTTTATTATTATCAATATAACATCCACTATTAGCCATATTTTACTATTATTATCGCTAGATCTATAATAATTATACTTATTACTCCCGATATTATCAATATAACATGCATTGTTACCCATATAATGCAGTTATTATCGCTAGAACTGTAATAAATATACTTACTACTTTCATTATCATCAATATAACATGCATTATTACCCATATTATGCAGTTATTATCGATAGAACTGTAATAAATATACTTATTACTTTTATTATTATCAATATAACATGCACTATTAGCCATATTTTACTATTATTATCGCTAGAACTATAATAATTATACTTATTATTCCCGATATTATCAATATAACATGCATTGTTACCCATATAATGCAGTTATTATCGCTAGAACTGTAATAATTATACTTATTACTTATATTATTAGCAATATAACGTACATTATTACGCATATAATGCAGTTATTATCGCTAGAACTGTAATAAATATACTTATTACTTTTATTATTATCAATATAACATGCACTATTAGCCATATTTTACTATTATTATCGCTAGAACTATAATAATTATACTTATTATTCCCGATATTATCAATATAACATGCATTGTTACCCATATAATGCAGTTATTATCGCTAGAACTGTAATAATTATACTTATTACTTATATTATTAGCAATATAACGTACATTATTACCCATATTATGCAGTTATTATCGATAGAACTGTAATAAATATACTTATTACTTTTATTATTATCAATATAACATGCACTATTAGCCATATTTTACTATTATTATCGCTAGAACTATAATAATTATACTTATTACTCCCGATATTATCAATATAACATGCATTATTACCCATATAATGCAGTTATTATCGCTAGAACTGTAATAAATATACTTACTACTTTCATTATCATCAATATAACATGCATTATTACCCATATTATGCAGTTATTATCGATAGAACTGTAATAAATATACTTATTACTTTTATTATTATCAATATAACATGCACTATTAGCCATATTTTACTATTATTATCGCTAAAACTATAATAATTATACTTATTATTCCCGATATTATCAATATAACATGCATTGTTACCCATATAATGCAGTTATTATCGCTAGAACTGTAATAATTATACTTATTACTTATATTATTAGCAATATAACGTACATTATTACGCATATAATGCAGTTATTATCGCTAGAACTGTAATAAATATACTTACTACTTTCATTATCATCAATATATCATGCATTATTACCCATATTATGCAGTTATTATCGATAGATCTATAATAAATATACTTATTACTTTTATTATTATCAATATAACATGCACTATTAGCCACATTTTACTATTATTATCGCTGGAACTATAATAATTATACTTATTACTCCCGATATTATCAATATAACATGCATTATTACCCATATAATGCAGTTATTATCGGTAGAACTGTAATAATTATACTTATTACTTATATTATTATCAATATAACATGCATTATTACCCATATTATGCAGCTATTATCGCTAGAACTATAATAAATATACGTATTACTTTTATTATCATGAATATAACATGCATCATTACCTATATTATGCAGTTATTATCGCTAGAACTATAATAAATATACTTATTACTCCCGATATTATCAATATAACATCCATTATTACCCATATAATGCAGTTATTATCGCTAGAACTATAATAAATATACTTATTACTCCCGATATTATCAATATAACATCCATTATTACCCATATAATGCAGTTATTATCGCTAGAACTGTAATAATTATACTTATTACTTATATTATTTTTAATATAACATGCATTATTACCCATATTATGCAGTTATTATCGATAGATCTATAATAAATATACTTATTACTTTTATTATTATCAATATAACATGCACTATTAGCCATATTTTACTATTACTATCGCTAGAACTATAATAATTATACTTATTACTCCCGATATTATCAATATAACATGCATTATTACCCATATAATGCAGTTATTATCGGTAGAACTGTAATAAATATACTTACTACTTTCATTATCATCAATATAACATGCATTATTACCCATATTATGCAGTTATTATCGATAGAACTGTAATAAATATACTTATTACTTTTATTATTATCAATATAACATGCACTATTAGCCATATTTTACTATTATTATCGCTAGAACTATAATAATTATACTTATTATTCCCGATATTATCAATATAACATGCATTATTACCCATATAATGCAGTTATTATCGCTAGAACTGTAATAATTATACTTATTACTTATATTATTAGCAATATAACGTACATTATTACGCATATAATGCAGTTATTATCGCTAGAACTGTAATAAATATACTTACTACTTTCATTATCATCAATATAACATGCATTATTACCCATATTATGCAGTTATTATCGATAGATCTATAATAAATATACTTATTACTTTTATTATTATCAATATAACATGCACTATTAGCCACATTTTACTATTATTATCGCTGGAACTATAATAATTATACTTATTACTCCCGATATTATCAATATAACATGCATTATTACCCATATAATGCAGTTATTATCGGTAGAACTGTAATAATTATACTTATTACTTATATTATTATCAATATAACATGCATTATTACCCATATTATGCAGCTATTATCGCTAGAACTATAATAAATATACGTATTACTTTTATTATCATGAATATAACATGCATCATTACCTATATTATGCAGTTATTATCGCTAGAACTATAATAAATATACTTATTACTCCCGATATTATCAATATAACATCCATTATTACCCATATAATGCAGTTATTATCGCTAGAACTATAATAAATATACTTATTACTCCCGATATTATCAATATAACATCCATTATTACCCATATAATGCAGTTATTATCGCTAGAACTGTAATAATTATACTTATTACTTATATTATTATCAATATAACATGCATTATTACCCATATTATGCAGTTATTATCGATAGATCTATAATAAATATACTTATTACTTTTATTATTATCAATATAACATGCACTATTAGCCATATTTTACTATTACTATCGCTAGAACTATAATAATTATACTTATTACTCCCGATATTATCAATATAACATGCATTATTACCCATATAATGCAGTTATTATCGCTAGAACTGTAATAAATATACTTACTACTTTCATTATCATCAATATAACATGCATTATTACCCCTATTATGCAGTTATTATCGATAGAACTATAATAAATATACTTATTACTTTTATTATTATCAATATAACATGCACTATTAGCCATATTCTACTATTATTATCGCTGGAACTATAATAATTATACTTATTACTCCCGATATTATCAATATAACATGCATTATTACCCATATAGTGCAGTTATTATCGCTAAAACTGTAATAATTATACTTATTACTTATATTATTAGCAATATAACGTGCATTATTACCCTTATAATGCAGTTATTATCGCTAGAACTGTAATAACTATACTTATTACTTATATTATTATCAATATAACATGCATTATTACCCATATTATGCAGTTATTATCGCTAGAACTATAATAAATATACGTATTACTTTTATTATCATCAATATGACATGCATTATTACCCATATTATGCAGTTATTATCGATAGAACTGTAATAAATATACTTATTACTTTATTATTATCAGTATAACATGCACTATTAGCCATATTTTACTATTATTATCGCTAGAACTATTATAATTATACTTGTTACTCCCAATATTATCAATATAACATGCATTATTACCCATATAATGCAGTTATTATCGCTAGAACTGTAATAATTATACTTATTACTTATATTATTAGCAATATAACGTACATTATTACGCATATAATGCAGTTATTATCGCTAGAACTGTAATAAATATACTTACTACTTTCATTATCATCAATGTAACATGCATTATTACCCATATAATGCAGTTATTATCGCTAGAACTGTAATAAATATACTTACTACTTTCATTATCATCAATATAACATGCATTATTACCCCTATTATGCAGTTATTATCGATAGAACTATAATAAATATACTTATTACTTTTATTATTATCAATATAACATGCACTATTAGCCATATTCTACTATTATTATCGCTGGAACTATAATAATTATACTTATTACTCCCGATATAATCAATATAACATGCATTATTACCCATATAGTGCAGTTATTATCGCTAAAACTGTAATAATTATACTTATTACTTATATTATTAGCAATATAACGTGCATTATTACCCTTATAATGCAGTTATTATCGCTAGAACTGTAATAACTATACTTATTACTTATATTATTATCAATATAACATGCATTATTACCCATATAATGCAGTTATTATCGCTAGAACTGTAATAAATATACTTACTACTTTCATTATCATCAATATAACATGCATTATTACCCCTATTATGCAGTTATTATCGATAGAACTGTAATAAATATACTTACTACTTTTATTATCATGAATATAACATGCATTATTACCCATATTATGCAGTTATTATCGATAGAGCTATAATAAATATACTTATTACTTTTATTATTATCAATATAACATGCACTATTAGCCATATTTTACTATTATTATCGCTAGAACTATAATAATTATACTTATTACTCCCGATATTATCAATATAACATGCATTATTACCCATATAATGCAGTTATTATCGGTAGAACTGTAATAAATATACTTACTACTTTCATTATCATCAATATAACATGCATTATTACCCATATTATGCAGTTATTATCGATAGAACTGTAATAAATATACTTATTACTTTTATTATTATCAATATAACATGCACTATTAGCCATATTTTACTATTATTATCGCTAGAACTATAATAATTATACTTATTATTCCCGATATTATCAATATAACATGCATTATTACCCATATAATGCAGTTATTATCGCTAGAACTGTAATAATTATACTTATTACTTATATTATTAGCAATATAACGTACATTATTACGCATATAATGCAGTTATTATCGCTAGAACTGTAATAAATATACTTACTACTTTCATTATCATCAATATAACATGCATTATTACCCATATTATGCAGTTATTATCGATAGATCTATAATAAATATACTTATTACTTTTATTATTATCAATATAACATGCACTATTAGCCACATTTTACTATTATTATCGCTGGAACTATAATAATTATACTTATTACTCCCGATATTATCAATATAACATGCATTATTACCCATATAATGCAGTTATTATCGGTAGAACTGTAATAATTATACTTATTACTTATATTATTATCAATATAACATGCATTATTACCCATATTATGCAGCTATTATCGCTAGAACTATAATAAATATACGTATTACTTTTATTATCATGAATATAACATGCATCATTACCTATATTATGCAGTTATTATCGCTAGAACTATAATAAATATACTTATTACTCCCGATATTATCAATATAACATCCATTATTACCCATATAATGCAGTTATTATCGCTAGAACTATAATAAATATACTTATTACTCCCGATATTATCAATATAACATCCATTATTACCCATATAATGCAGTTATTATCGCTAGAACTGTAATAATTATACTTATTACTTATATTATTATCAATATAACATGCATTATTACCCATATTATGCAGTTATTATCGATAGATCTATAATAAATATACTTATTACTTTTATTATTATCAATATAACATGCACTATTAGCCATATTTTACTATTACTATCGCTAGAACTATAATAATTATACTTATTACTCCCGATATTATCAATATAACATGCATTATTACCCATATAATGCAGTTATTATCGCTAGAACTGTAATAAATATACTTACTACTTTCATTATCATCAATATAACATGCATTATTACCCCTATTATGCAGTTATTATCGATAGAACTATAATAAATATACTTATTACTTTTATTATTATCAATATAACATGCACTATTAGCCATATTCTACTATTATTATCGCTGGAACTATAATAATTATACTTATTACTCCCGATATTATCAATATAACATGCATTATTACCCATATAGTGCAGTTATTATCGCTAAAACTGTAATAATTATACTTATTACTTATATTATTAGCAATATAACGTGCATTATTACCCTTATAATGCAGTTATTATCGCTAGAACTGTAATAACTATACTTATTACTTATATTATTATCAATATAACATGCATTATTACCCATATTATGCAGTTATTATCGCTAGAACTATAATAAATATACGTATTACTTTTATTATCATCAATATGACATGCATTATTACCCATATTATGCAGTTATTATCGATAGAACTGTAATAAATATACTTATTACTTTATTATTATCAGTATAACATGCACTATTAGCCATATTTTACTATTATTATCGCTAGAACTATTATAATTATACTTGTTACTCCCAATATTATCAATATAACATGCATTATTACCCATATAATGCAGTTATTATCGCTAGAACTGTAATAATTATACTTATTACTTATATTATTAGCAATATAACGTACATTATTACGCATATAATGCAGTTATTATCGCTAGAACTGTAATAAATATACTTACTACTTTCATTATCATCAATATAACATGCATTATTACCCATATAATGCAGTTATTATCGCTAGAACTGTAATAAATATACTTACTACTTTCATTATCATCAATATAACATGCATTATTACCCCTATTATGCAGTTATTATCGATAGAACTATAATAAATATACTTATTACTTTTATTATTATCAATATAACATGCACTATTAGCCATATTCTACTATTATTATCGCTGGAACTATAATAATTATACTTATTACTCCCGATATTATCAATATAACATGCATTATTACCCATATAATGCAGTTATTATCGCTAAAACTGTAATAATTATACTTATTGCTTATATTATTATCAATATAACATGCACTATTAGCCATATTCTACTATTATTATCGCTAGAACTATAATAATTATACTTATTACTCCCGATATTATCAATATAACATGCATTATTACCCATATAATGCAGTTATTATCGCTAGAACTGTAATAAATATACTTACTACTTTCATTATCATCAATATAACATGCATTATTACCCATATTATGCAGTTATTATCGATAGAACTATAATAAATATACTTATTACGCCCGATATTATCAATATAACATGCATTATTACCCATATAATGCAGTTATTATCGCTAGAACTGTAATAATTATACTTATTACTTATATTATTATCAATATAACATGCATTATTACCCATACTATGCAGTTATAATCGCTAGAACTATAATAAATATGCTTAGTACTTTTATTATCATCACTATAACATGCACTATTAGCCAAATTTTACTGTTATTATCGCTAGAACTATAATAATTATACTTATTATTCCAGATATTATCAATATAACATGCATTATTACCCATATAATGCAGTTATTATCGCTAAAACTGTAATAATTATACTTATTGCTTATATTATTATCAATATAACATGCACTATTAGCCATATTCTACTATTATTATCGCTAGAACTATAATAATTATACTTATTACTCCCGATATTATCAATATAACATGCATTATTACCCATATAATGCAGTTATTATCGCTAGAACTGTAATAAATATACTTACTACTTTCATTATCATCAATATAACATGCATCATTACCTATATTATGCAGTTATTATCGCTAGAACTATAATAAATATACTTATTACTCCCGATATTATCAATATAACATCCATTATTACCCATATAATGCAGTTATTATCGCTAGAACTGTAATAATTATACTTATTACTTATATTATTATCAATATAACATGCATTATTACCCATATTATGCAGCTATTATCGCTAGAACTATAATAAATATACGTATTACTTTTATTATCATCAATATAACATGCATTATTACCCATATTATGCAGTTATTATCGATAGAACTGTAATAAATATACTTACTACTTTTATTATTATCAATATAACATGCACTATTAGCCATATTTTACTATTATTATCGCTAGAACTATAATAATTATACTTATTACTCCCGATATTATCAATATAACATGCATTATTACCCATATTATGCAGTTATTATCGATAGAACTCTAATAAATATACTTATTACTTTTATTATTATCAATATAACATGCACCATTAGCCATATTTTACTATTATTATCGCTAGAACTAAAACAATTATACTTATTACTCCCAATATTATCAATATAACATGCGTTATTACCCATATAATGCAGTTATTATCGCTAGAACTGTAATAAATATACTTACTACTTTCATTATCATCAATATAACATGCATTATTACCCATATTATGCAGTTATTATCGATAGAACTGTAATAAATATACTTATTACTTTTATTATTATCAATATAACATGCACTATTAGCCATATTTTACTATTATTATCGCTAGAACTATAATAATAATACTTATTACTCCCGATATTATCAATATAACATGCATTATTACCCATATTATGCAGTTATTATCGGTTAGAACTCTAATAAATATACTTATTACTTTTATTATTATCAATATAACATGCACTATTAGCCATATTTTACTATTATTATCGCTAGAACTAAAACAATTATACTTATTACTCCCAATATTATCAATATAACATGCGTTATTACCCATATAATGCAGTTATTATCGCTAGAACTGTATTAATTATACTTATTACTTATATTATTAGCAATACAACGTGCATTATTACCCATATAATGCAGTTACTATCGCTAGAACTGTAATAATTATACTTATTACTTATATTATTATCAATATAACATGCATTATTACCCATATTATGCACTTATTATCGCTAGAACTATAATAAATATACGTATTACTTTTATTGTCATCAATATTACATGCATTATTACCCATATTATGCAGTTATTATCGATAGAACTGTAATAAATATACTTACTACTTTTACTATCATGAATATAACATGCATTATTACCCATATTATGCAGTTATTATCGATAGAACTATAATAAATATACTTATTACTTTTATTATTATCAATATAACATCCACTATTAGCCATATTTTACTATTATTATCGCTAGATCTATAATAATTATACTTATTACTCCCGATATTATCAATATAACATGCATTGTTACCCATATAATGCAGTTATTATCGCTAGAACTGTAATAAATATACTTACTACTTTCATTATCATCAATATAACATGCATTATTACCCATATTATGCAGTTATTATCGATAGAACTGTAATAAATATACTTATTACTTTTATTATTATCAATATAACATGCACTATTAGCCATATTTTACTATTATTATCGCTAGAACTATAATAATTATACTTATTATTCCCGATATTATCAATATAACATGCATTGTTACCCATATAATGCAGTTATTATCGCTAGAACTGTAATAATTATACTTATTACTTATATTATTAGCAATATAACGTACATTATTACGCATATAATGCAGTTATTATCGCTAGAACTGTAATAAATATACTTACTACTTTCATTATCATCAATATAACATGCATTATTACCCATATTATGCAGTTATTATCGATAGATCTATAATAAATATACTTATTACTTTTATTATTATCAATATAACATGCACTATTAGCCACATTTTACTATTATTATCGCTGGAACTATAATAATTATACTTATTACTCCCGATATTATCAATATAACATGCATTATTACCCATATAATGCAGTTATTATCGGTAGAACTGTAATAATTATACTTATTACTTATATTATTATCAATATAACATGCATTATTACCCATATTATGCAGCTATTATCGCTAGAACTATAATAAATATACGTATTACTTTTATTATCATGAATATAACATGCATCATTACCTATATTATGCAGTTATTATCGCTAGAACTATAATAAATATACTTATTACTCCCGATATTATCAATATAACATCCATTATTACCCATATAATGCAGTTATTATCGCTAGAACTATAATAAATATACTTATTACTCCCGATATTATCAATATAACATCCATTATTACCCATATAATGCAGTTATTATCGCTAGAACTGTAATAATTATACTTATTACTTATATTATTATCAATATAACATGCATTATTACCCATATTATGCAGTTATTATCGATAGATCTATAATAAATATACTTATTACTTTTATTATTATCAATATAACATGCACTATTAGCCATATTTTACTATTACTATCGCTAGAACTATAATAATTATACTTATTACTCCCGATATTATCAATATAACATGCATTATTACCCATATAATGCAGTTATTATCGCTAGAACTGTAATAAATATACTTACTACTTTCATTATCATCAATATAACATGCATTATTACCCCTATTATGCAGTTGTTATCGATATAACTATAATAAATATACTTATTACTTTTATTATTATCAATATAACATGCACTATTAGCCATATTCTACTATTATTATCGCTGGAACTATAATAATTATACTTATTACTCCCGATATTATCAATATAACATGCATTATTACCCATATAGTGCAGTTATTATCGCTAAAACTGTAATAATTATACTTATTACTTATATTATTAGCAATATAACGTGCATTATTACCCTTATAATGCAGTTATTATCGCTAGAACTGTAACAACTATACTTATTACTTATATTATTATCAATATAACATGCATTATTACCCATATTATGCAGTTATTATCGCTAGAACTATAATAAATATACGTATTACTTTTATTATCATCAATATGACATGCATTATTACCCATATTATGCAGTTATTATCGATAGAACTGTAATAAATATACTTATTACTTTATTATTATCAGTATAACATGCACTATTAGCCATATTTTACTATTATTATCGCTAGAACTATTATAATTATACTTGTTACTCCCAATATTATCAATATAACATGCATTATTACCCATATAATGCAGTTATTATCGCTAGAACTGTAATAATTATACTTATTACTTATATTATTATCAATATAACATGCATTATTACCCATACTATGCAGTTATAATCGCTAGAACTATAATAAATATACTTATTACTTATATTATTATCAATATAACATGCATTATTACCCATATTATGCAGTTATTATCGCTAGAACTATAATAAATATACGTATTACTTTTATTATCATTAATATAACATGCATTATTACCCATATTATGTAGTTATTATCGATTGATCTATAATAAATATACTTATTACTTTTATTATTATCAATATAACATGCATTATTACCCATATTATGCAGTTATTATCGACAGAACTGTAATAAATATACTTATTGCTTATATTATTATCAATATAACATGCACTATTAGCCATATTTTACTATTATTATCGCTAGAACTATAATAATTATACTTATTACTCCCGATATTATCAATATAACATGCATTATTACCCATATAATGCAGTTATTATCGCTAGAACTGTAATAAATATACTTACTACTTTCATTATCATCAATATAACATGCATTATTACCCATATTATGCAGTTATTATCGCTAAAACTGTAATAATTATACTTATTACTTATATTATTAGCAATATAACGTGCATTATTACCCTTATAATGCAGTTATTATCGCTAGAACTGTAATAACTATACTTATTACTTATATTATTATCAATATAACATGCATTATTACCCATATTATGCAGTTATTATCGCTAGAACTATAATAAATATACGTATTACTTTTATTATCATCAATATAACATGCATTATTACCCATATTATGCAGTTATTATCGATAGAACTGTAATAAATATACTTACTACTTTTATTATTATCAATATAACATGCACTATTAGCCATATTTTACTATTATTATCGCTAGAACTATAATAATTATACTTATTACTCCCGATATTATCAATATAACATGCATTATTACCCATATTATGCAGTTATTATCGATAGAACTCTAATAAATATACTTATTACTTTTATTATTATCAATATAACATGCACTATTAGCCATATTTTACTATTATTATCGCTAGAACTGTAATAATTATACTTATTACTTATATTATTATCAATATAACATGCATTATTACCCATATTATGCACTTATTATCGCTAGAACTATAATAAATATACGTATTACTTTTATTGTCATCAATATTACATGCATTATTACCCATATTATGCAGTTATTATCGATAGAACTGTAATAAATATACTTACTACTTTTATTATCATGAATATAACATGCATTATTACCCATATTATGCAGTTATTATCGATAGAGCTATAATAAATATACTTATTACTTTTATTATTATCAATATAACATGCACTATTAGCCATATTTTACTATTATTATCGCTAGAACTATAATAATTATACTTATTACTCCCGATATTATCAATATAACATGCATTATTACCCATATAATGCAGTTATTATCGGTAGAACTGTAATAAATATACTTACTACTTTCATTATCATCAATATAACATGCATTATTACCCATATTATGCAGTTATTATCGATAGAACTGTAATAAATATACTTATTACTTTTATTATTATCAATATCACATGCACTATTAGCCATATTTTACTATTATTATCGCTAGAACTATAATAATTATACTTATTATTCCCGATATTATCAATATAACATGCATTATTACCCATATAATGCAGTTATTATCGCTAGAACTGTAATAATTATACTTATTACTTATATTATTAGCAATATAACGTACATTATTACGCATATAATGCAGTTATTATCGCTAGAACTGTAATAAATATACTTACTACTTTCATTATCATCAATATAACATGCATTATTACCCATATTATGCAGTTATTATCGATAGATCTATAATAAATATACTTATTACTTTTATTATTATCAATATAACATGCACTATTAGCCACATTTTACTATTATTATCGCTGGAACTATAATAATTATACTTATTACTCCCGATATTATCAATATAACATGCATTATTACCCATATAATGCAGTTATTATCGGTAGAACTGTAATAATTATACTTATTACTTATATTATTATCAATATAACATGCATTATTACCCATATTATGCAGCTATTATCGCTAGAACTATAATAAATATACGTATTACTTTTATTATCATGAATATAACATGCATCATTACCTATATTATGCAGTTATTATCGCTAGAACTATAATAAATATACTTATTACTCCCGATATTATCAATATAACATCCATTATTACCCATATAATGCAGTTATTATCGCTAGAACTATAATAAATATACTTATTACTCCCGATATTATCAATATAACATCCATTATTACCCATATAATGCAGTTATTATCGCTAGAACTGTAATAATTATACTTATTACTTATATTATTATCAATATAACATGCATTATTACCCATATTATGCAGTTATTATCGATAGATCTATAATAAATATACTTATTACTTTTATTATTATCAATATAACATGCACTATTAGCCATATTTTACTATTACTATCGCTAGAACTATAATAATTATACTTATTACTCCCGATATTATCAATATAACATGCATTATTACCCATATAATGCAGTTATTATCGCTAGAACTGTAATAAATATACTTACTACTTTCATTATCATCAATATAACATGCATTATTACCCCTATTATGCAGTTATTATCGATAGAACTATAATAAATATACTTATTACTTTTATTATTATCAATATAACATGCACTATTAGCCATATTCTACTATTATTATCGCTGGAACTATAATAATTATACTTATTACTCCCGATATTATCAATATAACATGCATTATTACCCATATAGTGCAGTTATTATCGCTAAAACTGTAATAATTATACTTATTACTTATATTATTAGCAATATAACGTGCATTATTACCCTTATAATGCAGTTATTATCGCTAGAACTGTAATAACTATACTTATTACTTATATTATTATCAATATAACATGCATTATTACCCATATAATGCAGTTATTATCGCTAGAACTGTAATAAATATACTTACTACTTTCATTATCATCAATATAACATGCATTATTACCCCTATTATGCAGTTATTATCGAAAGAACTGTAATAAATATACTTACTACTTTTATTATCATGAATATAACATGCATTATTACCCATATTATGCAGTTATTATCGATAGAGCTATAATAAATATACTTATTACTTTTATTATTATCAATATAACATGCACTATTAGCCATATTTTACTATTATTATCGCTAGAACTATAATAATTATACTCATTACTCCCGATATTATCAATATAACATGCATTATTACCCATATAATGCAGTTATTATCGGTAGAACTGTAATAAATATACTTACTACTTTCATTATCATCAATATAACATGCATTATTACCCATATTATGCAGTTATTATCGATAGAACTGTAATAAATATACTTATTACTTTTATTATTATCAATATAACATGCACTATTAGCCATATTTTACTATTATTATCGCTAGAACTATAATAATTATACTTATTATTCCCGATATTATCAATATAACATGCATTATTACCCATATAATGCAGTTATTATCGCTAGAACTGTAATAATTATACTTATTACTTATATTATTAGCAATATAACGTACATTATTACGCATATAATGCAGTTATTATCGCTAGAACTGTAATAAATATACTTACTACTTTCATTATCATCAATATAACATGCATTATTACCCATATTATGCAGTTATTATCGATAGATCTATAATAAATATACTTATTACTTTTATTATTATCAATATAACATGCACTATTAGCCACATTTTACTATTATTATCGCTGGAACTATAATAATTATACTTATTACTCCCGATATTATCAATATAACATGCATTATTACCCATATAATGCAGTTATTATCGGTAGAACTGTAATAATTATACTTATTACTTATATTATTATCAATATAACATGCATTATTACCCATATTATGCAGCTATTATCGCTAGAACTATAATAAATATACGTATTACTTTTATTATCATGAATATAACATGCATCATTACCTATATTATGCAGTTATTATCGCTAGAACTATAATAAATATACTTATTACTCCCGATATTATCAATATAACATCCATTATTACCCATATAATGCAGTTATTATCGCTAGAACTATAATAAATATACTTATTACTCCCGATATTATCAATATAACATCCATTATTACCCATATAATGCAGTTATTATCGCTAGAACTGTAATAATTATACTTATTACTTATATTATTATCAATATAACATGCATTATTACCCATATTATGCAGTTATTATCGATAGATCTATAATAAATATACTTATTACTTTTATTATTATCAATATAACATGCACTATTAGCCATATTTTACTATTACTATCGCTAGAACTATAATAATTATACTTATTACTCCCGATATTATCAATATAACATGCATTATTACCCATATAATGCAGTTATTATCGCTAGAACTGTAATAAATATACTTACTACTTTCATTATCATCAATATAACATGCATTATTACCCCTATTATGCAGTTATTATCGATAGAACTATAATAAATATACTTATTACTTTTATTATTATCAATATAACATGCACTATTAGCCATATTCTACTATTATTATCGCTGGAACTATAATAATTATACTTATTACTCCCGATATTATCAATATAACATGCATTATTACCCATATAGTGCAGTTATTATCGCTAAAACTGTAATAATTATACTTATTACTTATATTATTAGCAATATAACGTGCATTATTACCCTTATAATGCAGTTATTATCGCTAGAACTGTAATAACTATACTTATTACTTATATTATTATCAATATAACATGCATTATTACCCATATTATGCAGTTATTATCGCTAGAACTATAATAAATATACGTATTACTTTTATTATCATCAATATGACATGCATTATTACCCATATTATGCAGTTATTATCGATAGAACTGTAATAAATATACTTATTACTTTATTATTATCAGTATAACATGCACTATTAGCCATATTTTACTATTATTATCGCTAGAACTATTATAATTATACTTGTTACTCCCAATATTATCAATATAACATGCATTATTACCCATATAATGCAGTTATTATCGCTAGAACTGTAATAATTATACTTATTACTTATATTATTAGCAATATAACGTACATTATTACGCATATAATGCAGTTATTATCGCTAGAACTGTAATAAATATACTTACTACTTTCATTATCATCAATATAACATGCATTATTACCCATATAATGCAGTTATTATCGCTAGAACTGTAATAAATATACTTACTACTTTCATTATCATCAATATAACATGCATTATTACCCCTATTATGCAGTTATTATCGATAGAACTATAATAAATATACTTATTACTTTTATTATTATCAATATAACATGCACTATTAGCCATATTCTACTATTATTATCGCTGGAACTATAATAATTATACTTATTACTCCCGATATTATCAATATAACATGCATTATTACCCATATAGTGCAGTTATTATCGCTAAAACTGTAATAATTATACTTATTACTTATATTATTAGCAATATAACGTGCATTATTACCCTTATAATGCAGTTATTATCGCTAGAACTGTAATAACTATACTTATTACTTATATTATTATCAATATAACATGCATTATTACCCATATTATGCAGTTATTATCGCTAGAACTATAATAAATATACGTATTACTTTTATTATCATCAATATGACATGCATTATTACCCATATTATGCAGTTATTATCGATAGAACTGTAATAAATATACTTATTACTTTATTATTATCAGTATAACATGCACTATTAGCCATATTTTACTATTATTATCGCTAGAACTATTATAATTATACTTGTTACTCCCAATATTATCAATATAACATGCATTATTACCCATATAATGCAGTTATTATCGCTAGAACTATAATAAATATACGTATTACTTTTATTATCGTCAATATAACATGCATTATTACCCATATTATGTAGTTATTATCGATTGATCTATAATAAATATACTTATTACTTTTATTATTATCAATATAACATGCATTATTACCCATATTATGCAGTTATTATCGACAGAACTGTAATAAATATACTTATTGTTTATATTATTATCAATATAACATGCACTATTAGCCATATTCTACTATTATTATCGCTAGAACTATAATAATTCTACTTATTATTCCAGATATTATCAATATAACATGCATTATTACCCATATAATGCAGTTATTATCGCTAGATCTGTAATAATTATACTTATTACTTATATTATTAGCAATACAACGTGCATTATTACCCATATAATGCAGTTATTATCGCTAGAACTGTAATAATTATACTTATTACTTATATTATTATCAATATAACATGCATTATTACCCATATTATGCAGTTATTATCGATTGATCTATAATAAATATACTTATTACTTTTATTATTATCAATATAACATGCATTATTACCCATATTATGCAGTTATTATCGACAGAACTGTAATAAATATACTTATTGCTTATATTATTATCAATATAACATGCACTATTAGCCATATTTTACTATTATTATCGCTAGAACTATAATAATTATACTTATTACTCCCGATATTATCAATATAACATGCATTATTACCCATATAATGCAGTTATTATCGCTAGAACTGTAATAAATATACTTACTACTTTCATTATCATCAATATAACATGCATTATTACCCATATTATGCAGTTATTATCGATAGAACTATAATAAATATACTTATTACTTTTATTATTATCAATATAACATGCACTATTAGCCATATTCTACTATTATTATCGCTGGAACTATAATAATTATACTTATTACTCCCGATATTATCAATATAACATGCATTATTACCCATATAGTGCAGTTATTATCGCTAAAACTGTAATAATTATACTTATTACTTATATTATTAGCAATATAACGTGCATTATTACCCTTATAATGCAGTTATTATCGCTAGAACTGTAATAACTATACTTATTACTTATATTATTATCAATATAACATGCATTATTACCCATATTATGCAGTTATTATCGCTAGAACTATAATAAATATACGTATTACTTTTATTATCATCAATATAACATGCATTATTACCCATATTATGCAGTTATTATCGATAGAACTGTAATAAATATACTTATTACTTTTATTATTATCAATATGACATGCACTATTAGCCATATTTTACTATTATTATCGCTAGAACTATAATAATTATATTTGTTACTCCCAATATTATCAATATAAGATGCATTATTACCCATATAATGCAGTTATTATCGCTAGAACTGTAATAATTATACTTATTACTTATATTATTATCAATATAACATGCATTATTACCCATACTATGCAGTTATAATCGCCAGAACTATAATAAATATACTTATTACTTATATTATTATCAATATAACATGCATTATTACCCATATTATGCAGTTATTATCGCTAGAACTATAATAAATATACGTATTACTTTTATTATCATCAATATAACATGCATTATTACCCATATTATGCAGTTATTATCGATATAACTGTATTAAATATACTTATTACTTTTATTATTATCAATATAACATGCACTATTAGCCATATTTCACTATTATTATCGTTGGAACTATAATAATTATACTTATTACTCCCGATATTATCAATATAACATGCATTATTACCCATATAATGCAGTTATTATCGCTAAAACTGTAATAATTATACTTATTGCTTATATTATTGTCAATATAACATGCACTATTAGCCATATTCTACTATTATTATCGCTAGAACTATAATAATTATACTTATTACTCCCGATATTATCAATATAACATGCATTATTACCCATATAATGCAGTTATTATCGCTAGAACTGTAATAAATATACTTACTACTTTCATTATCATCAATATAACATGCATCATTACCTATATTATGCAGTTATTATCGCTAGAACTATAATAAATATACTTATTACTCCCGATATTATCAATATAACATCCATTATTACACATATAATGCAGTTATTATCGCTAGAACTGTAATAATTATACTTATTACTTATATTATTATCAATATAACATGCATTATTACCCATATTATGCAGCTATTATCGCTAGAACTATAATAAATATACGTATTACTTTTATTATCATCAATATAACATGCATTATTACACATATTATGCAGTTATTATCGATAGAACTGTAATAAATATACTTATTACTTTTATTATTATCAATATAACATGCACTATTAGCCATATTTTACTATTATTATCGCTAGAACTATAATAATTATACTTATTACTCCCGATATTATCAATATAACATGCATTATTACCCATATTATGCAGTTATTATCGATAGAACTATAATAAATATACTTATTACTTTTATTATTATCAATTATAACATGCACTATTAGCCATATTTTACTATTATTATCGCTAGAACTATAATAATTATACTTATTACTCCCGATATTATCAATATAACATGCATTATTACCCATATAATGCAGTTATTGTCGCTAGAACTGTAATAATTATACTTATTACTTATATTATTATCAATATAACATGCATTATTACCCATATTATGCAGCTATTATCGCTAGAACTATAATAAATATACGTATTACTTTTATTATCATCAATATAACATGCATCATTACCTATATTATGCAGTTATTATCGCTAGAACTATAATAAATATACTTATTACTCCCGATATTATCAATATAACATGCACTATTACCCTTATAATGCAGTTATTATCGCTAGAACTGTAATAACTATACTTATTACTTATATTATTATCAATATAACATGCATTATTACCCATATTATGCAGTTATTATCGCTAGAACTATAATAAATATACGTATTACTTTTATTATCATCAATATGACATGCATTATTACCCATATTATGCAGTTATTATCGATAGATCTGTAATAAATATACTTATTACTTTTATTATTATCAATATAACATGCACTATTAGCCATATTTTACTATTATTATCGCTAGAACTATAATAATTATACTTGTTACTCCCAATATTATCAATATAACATGCATTATTACCCATATAATGCAGTTATTATCGCTAGAACTGTAATAATTATACGTATTACTTTTATTATCATCAATATAACATGCATTATTACACATATTATGCAGTTATTATCGATAGAACTGTAATAAATATACTTATTACTTTTATTATTATCAATATAACATGCACTATTAGCCATATTTTACTATTATTATCGCTAGAACTATAATAATTATACTTATTACTCCCGATATTATCAATATAACATGCATTATTACCCATATTATGCAGTTATTATCGATAGAAATCTAATAAATATACTTATTACTTTTATTATTATCAATATAACATGCACTATTAGCCATATTTTACCATTATTATCGCTAGAACTAAAACAATTATACTTATTACTCCCAATATTATCAATATAACATGCGTTATTACCCATATAATGCAGTTATTATCGCTAGAACTGTATTAATTATACTTATTACTTATATTATTAGCAATACAACGTGTATTATTACCCATATAATGCAGTTATTATCGCTAGAACTGTAATAATTATACTTATTACTTATATTATTATCAATATAACATGCATTATTACCCATATTATGCAGTTATTATCGATTGATCTATAATAAATATACTTATTACTTTTATTATTATCAATATAACATGCATTATTACCCATATTATGCAGTTATTATCGACAGAACTGTAATAAATATACTTATTGCTTATATTATTATCAATATAACATGCACTATTAGCCATATTTTACTATTATTATCGCTAGAACTATAATAATTATACTTATTACTCCCGATATTATCAATATAACATGCATTATTACCCATATAATGCAGTTATTATCGCTAGAACTGTAATAAATATACTTACTACTTTCATTATCATCAATATAACATGCATTATTACCCATATTATGCAGTTATTATCGATAGAACTGTAATAAATATACTTACTACTTTCATTGTCATCAATATAACATGCATTATTACCCATATTATGCAGTTATTATCGATAGAACTGTAATAAATATACTTATTACTTTTATTATTATCAATATAACATGCACTATTAGCCATATTTTACTATTATTATCGCTAGAACTATAATAATTATACTTATTACTCCCGATATTATCAATATAACATGCATTATTACCCATATAATGCAGTTAGTATCGCTAGAACTGTAACAATTATACTTATTACTTATATTATCAGCAATATAACGTGCATTATTACCCATATAATGCAGTTATTATCGCTAGAACTGTAATAATTATACTTATTAGCCATATTGTACTATTATTATCGCTAGAACTATAATAATTATACTTATTACTCCCAATATTACCAATATAACATGCATTACTACCCCTATAATGCAGTTATTATCGCTAGAACTGTAATAATTATACTTATTACTTACATTATTATCAATATAACATGCATTATTACCCATATTATGCAGTTATTATCGCTAGAACTATAATAAATATACTTACTACTTTCATTATTATCAATATAACATCCATTATTACCCATATTATGCAGTTATTATCGATAGAACTATAATAAATATAATTATTACGTTTATTGTTATCAATATAACATGCAGTATTAGCCATATTTTACTATTACTATCGCTAGAACTATAATAATTATACTTATTGCTCCCGATATTATCGATATAACATGCATTATTACCCATATAATGCAGTTATTATCGCTAGAACTGTAATAATTATACTTCTTACTTATATTATTAGAAATATAACGTACATTATTACCCATATTATGCAGGTATTATCGCTAGAACTGTAATAATTATACTTATTACTTATATTATTATCAATATAACATGCGTTATTACCCATATAATGCAGGTATTATCGACAGAAGTATAATAAATATACTTACTACTTTTATTATTATCAATACAACAGGCACTCTAAGCCATATTTTACTAGTATTATCGCTAGAACTGTAATAATTATACTTATTACTTATATTATCAGCAATATAACGTGCATTATTACCCATATAATGCAGTTATTATCGCTAGAACTGTAATAATTATACTTATTACTTATATTATTATCAATATAACATGCATTATTACCCATATTATGCAGTTATTATCGCTAGAACTATAATAAATATACGTATTACTTTCATTATCATCAATATAACACGCATTATTACCCATATTATGCAGATATTATCGATAGAACTGTAATAAATATACTTATTACTTTTATTATTATCAATATAACATGCACTATTAGCCATATTGTACTATTATTATCGCTAGAACTATAATAATTATACTTATTACTCCCGATATTATCAATGCAACATCCATTATTACCCATATAACGCAGTTATTATCGCTAGAACTATAATAATTATACTTATTACTCACAATATTATCAATATAACATGCATTATTACCCATATAATGGAGTTATTATCGCTAGAACTGTAATAATTATACTTATTATTTATATTATTCTCAATATAACATGCATTATTACCCATATTATGCAGTTATAATCGCTAGAACTATAATAAATATACTTACTACTTTTATTATTATCAATATAACATGCATTATTACCCATATAATGGAGTTATTATCGCTAGAACTGTAATAATTATACTTATTACTTACATTATTAGCAATATAACGTGCATTATTACCCATATAATGCAGTTATTATCGATAGAACTGTAATAAATATACTTATTACTTATATTATTATCAATATAACATGCATTAGTACCCATATTATGCAGTTATTGTCGCTAGAACTATAATAAGTATACTTACTGCCTTTATTATCATTAATATAACATGCATTACTACCCATATTATGCAGTTATAATCGCTAGAACTATAACAAATATACTTACTACTTTTATTATCATCAATATAACATGCATTATTACCCATATTATGCAGTTATTATCGATAGAACTGTAATAAATATACTTATTACTCACAATATTATCAATATAACATGCATTATTACCCATATAATGGAGTTATTATCGCTAGAACTGTAATAATTATACTTATTACTTATATTATCAGCAATATAACGTGCATTATTACCCATATAATGCAGTTATTATCGATAGAACTGTAATAAATATGCTTATTACTTTTATTATTATCAATATAACATGCACTATTAGCCATATTGTACTATTATTATCGCTAGAACTATAATAATTATACTTATTACTCCCGATATTATCAATGCAACATCCATTATTACCCATATAACGCAGTTACTATCGCTAGAACTGTAATAATTATACTTATTACTTATATTATTATCAATATAACATGCATTATTACCCATATTATGCAGTTATTATCGCTAGAACTATAATAAATATACGTATTACTTTTATTATCATCAATATAACATGCATTATTACCCATATTATGCAGTTATTATCGATAGAACTGTAATAAATATACTTATTACTTTTATTATTATCAATATAACATGCACTATTAGCCATATTGTACTATTATTATCGCTAGAACTATAATAATTATACTTATTACTCCCGATATTATCAATACAACATCCATTATTACCCATATAACGCAGTTATTATCGCTAGAACTATAATAATTATACTTATTACTCACAATATTATCAATATAACATGCATTATTACCCATATAATGGAGTTATTATCGCTAGAACTGTAATAATTATACTTATTACTTATATTATTATCAATATAACATGCATTATTACCCATATAATGCAGTTATTATCGCTGGAACTGTAATAATTATACTGATTACTTATATTATCAGCAATATAACGTGCATTATTACCCATATAATGCAGTTATTATCGCTAGAACTGTAATAATTATACTTATTAGCCATATTGTACTATTATTATCGCTAGAACTATAGTAATTATACTTATTACTCCCAATATTACCAATATAACATGCATTACTACCCCTATAATGCAGTTATTATCGCTAGAACTGTAATAATTATACTTATTACTTACATTATTAGCAATATAACGTGCATTATTACCCATATAATGCAGTTATTATCGACAGAAGTATAATAAATATAATTATTACTTTTATTATTATCAATATAACAGGCACACTTAGCCATATTTTACTAGTATTATCGCTAGAACTGTAATAATTATACTTATTACTCCCGATATTATCAATATAACATCCATTATTACCCATATAATGCAGTTATTATCGCTAGAACTGTAATAATTATACTTATTACTTATATTATTCTCAATATAACATGCATTATTACCCATATTATGCAGTTATAATCGCTAGAACTGTAATAAATATACTTATTACTTATATTATTATCAATATAACATGCATTAGTACCCATATTATGCAGTTATTGTCGCTAGAACTATAATAAGGATACTTACTGCCTTTATTATCATTAATATAACATGCATTACTACCCATATTATGCAGTTATAATCGCTAGAACTATAACAAATATACTTACTACTTTTATTATCATCAATATAACATGCATTATTACCCATATTATGCAGTTATTATCGATAGAACTACAATAAATATACTTATTAATTTTATTATTATCAATATAACATGCACTATTAGCCATATTGTACTATTATTATCGCTAGAACTATAATAATTATACTTATTGCTCCCGATATTATCGATATAACATGCATTATTACCCATATAATGCAGTTCTTATCGCTAGAACTGTAATAATTATACTTATTACTTATATTATTATCAATATAACATACATTATTACCCATATAACGGAGTTATTATCGCTAGAACTGTAATAATTATACGGATTACTTATATTATTCTCAATATAACATGCATTATTACCCATATTATGCAGTTATTATCGATAGAACTACAATAAATATACTTATTACTTTTATTATTATCAATATAACATGCACTATTAGCCATATTTTACTATTATTATCGCAAGAACTATAATAATTATACTTATTACTACCGATATTATCAATTTGACATGCATCATTACTCATATAGTGCAGTTATTATCGCTAGGACTGTAATAATTATACTTATTAATTACATTGTTAGCAATATAACGTGCATTATTACCCATATAATGCAGTTATTATCGACAGAAGTATAATAAATATAATTATTACTTTTATTATTATCAATATAACCGGCACTCTTAGCCATATTTTACTAGTATTATCGCTAGAACTGTAATAATTATACTTATTACTCCCGATATTATCAATATAACATCCATTATTACCCATATAATGCAGTTATTATCGCTAGAACTGTAATAATTATACTTATTACTTATATTATTCTCAATATAACATGCATTATTACCCGTATTATGCAGTTATAATCGCTAGAACTGTAATAAATATACTTATTACTTATATTATTATCAATATAACATGCATTAGTACCCATATTATGCAGTTATTGTCGCTAGAACTATAATAAGTATACTTACTGCCTTTATTATCATTAATATAACATGCATTACTACCCATATTATGCAGTTATAATCGCTAGAACTATAACAAATATACTTACTACTTTTATTATCATCAATATAACATGCATTATTACCCATATTATGCAGTTATTATCGATAGAACTGTAATAAATATACTTATTACTCACAATATTATCAATATAACATGCATTATTACCCATATAATGGAGTTATTATCGCTAGAACTGTAATAATTATACTTATTACTTACATTATTAGCAATATAACGTGCATTATTACCCATATAATGCAGTTATTATCGACAGAAGTATAATAAATATAATTATTACTTTTATTATTATCAATATAACAGGCACACTTAGCCATATTTTACTAGTATTATCGCTAGAACTGTAATAATTATTCTTATTACTCCCGATATTATCAATATAACATCCATTATTACCCATATAATGCAGTTATTATCGCTAGAACTGTAATAATTATACTTATTACTTATATTATTCTCAATATAACATGCATTATTACCCATATTATGCAGTTATAATCGCTAGAACTGTAATAAATATACTTATTACTTATATTATTATCAATATAACATGCATTAGTACCCATATTATGCAGTTATTGTCGCTAGAACTATAATAAGTATACTTACTGCCTTTATTATCATTAATATAACATGCATTACTACCCATATTATGCAGTTATAATCGCTAGAACTATAACAAATATACTTACTACTTTTATTATCATCAATATAACATGCATTATTACCCATATTATGCAGTTATTATCGATAGAACTACAATAAATATACTTATTAATTTTATTATTATCAATATAACATGCACTATTAGCCATATTTTACTATTATTATCGCAAGAACTATAATAATTATACTTATTACTACCGATATTATCAATTTGACATGCAGCATTACTCATGTAGTGCAGTTATTATCGCTAGGACTGTAATAATTATACTTATTTATTACATTATTAGCAATATAACGTGCATTATTACCCATATAATGCAGTTATTATCGACAGAAGTATAATAAATATAATTATTACTTTTATTATTATCAATATAACCGGCACTCTTAACCATATTTTACTAGTATTATCGCTAGAACTGTAATAATTATACTTATTACTCCCGATATTATCAATATAACATCCATTATTACCCATATAATGCAGTTATTATCGCTAGAACTGTAATAATTATACTTATTACTTATATTGTTCTCAATATAACATGCATTATTACCCGTATTATGCAGTTATAATCGCTAGAACTGTAATAAATATACTTATTACTTATATTATTATCAATATAACATGCATTAGTACCCATATTATGCAGTTATTGTCGCTAGAACTATAATAAGTATACTTACTGCCTTTATTATCATTAATATAACATGCATTACTACCCATATTATGCAGTTATAATCGCTAGAACTATAACAAATATACTTACTACTTTTATTATCATCAATATAACATGCATTATTACCCATATTATGCAGTTATTATCGATAGAACTGTAATAAATATACTTATTACTCACAATATTATCAATATAACATGCATTATTACCCATATAATGGAGTTATTATCGCTAGAACTGTAATAATTATACTTATTACTTACATTATTCTCAATATAACATGCATTATTACCCATATTATGCAGTTATAATCGCTAGAACTATAATAAATATACTTATTACTTTTATTATTATCAATATAACATGCACTATTAGCCATATTTTACTATTATTATCGCTAGAACTATAATAATTATACTTATTACTCCCGATATTATCAATATAACATGCATTATTACCCATATAATGCAGTTAGTATCGCTAGAACTGTAACAATTATACTTATTACTTATATTATCAGCAATATAACGTGCATTATTACCCATATAATGCAGTTATTATCGCTAGAACTGTAATAATTATACTTATTAGCCATATTGTACTATTATTATCGCTAGAACTATAATAATTATACTTATTACTCCCAATATTACCAATATAACATGCATTACTACCCCTATAATGCAGTTATTATCGCTAGAACTGTAATAATTATACTTATTACTTACATTATTATCAATATAACATGCATTATTACCAATATAATGGAGTTATTATCGCTAGAACTGTAATAATTATACTTATTATTTATATTATTCTCAATATAACATGCATTATTACCCATATAATGCAGTTATTATCGCTAGAACTGTAATAAATATACTTACGACTTTCATTATCATCAATATAACATGCATTACTACCCATATTATGCAGTTATTATCGATAGAACTATAATAAATATAGTTATTACTTTTATTATTATCAATATAACATGCACTATTAGCCATATTTTACTATATTTATCGCTAGAACTATAATAATTATACTTATTACTCCCAATATTCTCAATATAACATGCATTATTACCCATATAATGCAGTTATTATCGCTAGAACTGTAATAAATATACTTACGACTTTCATTATCGTCAATATAACATGCATTACTACCCACATTATGCAGTTATTATCGATAGAACTATAATAAATATAATTATTACTTTTATTATTATCAATATAACATGCACTATTAGCCATATTTTACTATTATTATCGCTAGAACTATAATAATTATACTTATTACTCCCGATGTTATCAATATAATATGCATTATTACCCATATAATGCAGTTATTATCGCTACAACTGTAATAATTATACTTATTACTTGTATTATCAGCAATATAACGTGCATTATTACCCATATAATGCAGTTCTTATCGCTAGAACTGTAATAATTATACTTATTACTTATATTATTAGCAATATAACGTGCATTATTAGCCATATTATGCAGTTATTATCGATAGAACTGTAATAAATATACTTATTACTCCCGATATTATCAATATAACATGCATTATTACCCATATAGTGCAGTTATTATCGCTGGAACTGTAATAATTATCCTTATTACTTATATTGTTAGCAATATAACGTGCATTATTACCCATATTATGCAGTTATTATTGATAGAACTATAATAAATATACTTATTACTTTTATTATTATCAATATAACATGCATTATTACCCATATTATGCAGTTATTATCGCTAGAACTATAATATATTTACTTATTACTCCCGATATTATCAATATAACATCCATTATTACCCATATAATGCAGTTATTATCGCTAGAACTGTAATAATTATACTTATTACTTATATTATTATCAATATAACATGCATTATTACCCATATTATGCAGTTATTATCGATAGAACGTTAATAAATATACTTATTACTTATATTATTATCAATATAACATACATTATTACCCATATTATGCAGTTATTATCGCTAGAACTATAATACATATACGTATTACTTTTATTATCATCAATATAACATGCATTATTACCCATATTATGCAGTTATTATCGATAGAACTATAATAAATATACTTATTACTTTTATTATTATCAATATAACATGCACTCTTAGCCATATTTTACTAGTATTATCGCTAGAACTGTAATAATTATACTTATTACTCCCGATATTATCAATATAACATCCATTATTACCCACATAATGGAGTTATTATCGCTAGAACTGTAATAATTATACTTGTTACATCAGATATTATCAATATAACATGCATTATTACCCATGTAATGCAGTTATTTTCGCTAGAACTGTAATAATTTTACTTATTATTTATATTATTAGCAATATAACGTGCACTATTAGCCATATTTTACTATTATTACAAAGAGAACTATAATAATTATACTTATTACTCCCGATATTATCAATATAGTATGCATTATTACCCATATAATGTCGTTATTACCGCTAGGACTGTAATAATTATACTTATTACTTATATTATTATCAATATAACATGCATTATTACCCATATAATGCGGTTATTATCGATAGAAGTATAATAAATATACTTAATACTTTTATTATTATCAATACAACATGCACTCTTAGCCATATTTTACTAGTATTATCGCTAGAACTGTAATAATTATACTTATTACTCCCGATATTATCAATATAACATCCATTATTACCCATATAATGGAGCTATTATCGCTAGAACTGTAATAATTATACATGTTACTCCCGATATTATCAATATAACATGCATTATTACCCATGTAATGCAGTTATTATCGCTAGAGCTGTAATAATTTTACTTATTACTTACATTATTAGCAATATAACGTGCATTATTTCCCATATTATGCAGTTGTTATCGCTAGAACTGTAATAAATATACTTATTACTCCCGATATTATCAATATAACATGCATTATTACCCATATAGTGCAGTTATTATCGCTGGAACTGTAATAATTATCCTTATTACTTATATTGTTAGCAATATAACGTGCATTATTACCCATATTATGCAGTTATTATTGATAGAACTATAATAAATATACTTATTACTTTTATTATTATCAATATAACATGCACTCTTAGCCATATTTTACTAGTATTATCGCTAGAACTGTAATAATTATACTTATTACTCCCGATATTATCAATATAACATCCATTATTACCCACATAATGGAGTTATTATCGCTAGAACTGTAATAATTATACTTGTTACATCAGATATTATCAATATAACATGCATTATTACCCATGTAATGCAGTTATTTTCGCTAGAACTGTAATAATTATACTTATTACTTATATTATTCTCAATATAACATGCATTATTACCCATATTATGCAGTTATAATCGCTAGAACTGTAATAAATATACTTATTACTTATATTATTATCAATATAACATGCATTAGTACCCATATTATGCAGTTATTGTCGCTAGAACTATAATAAGTATACTTACTGCCTTTATTATCATTAATATAACATGCATTACTACCCATATTATGCAGTTATAATCGCTAGAACTATAACAAATATACTTACTACTTTTATTATCATCAATATAACATGCATTATTACCCATATTATGCAGTTATTATCGATAGAACTACAATAAATATACTTATTAATTTTATTATTATCAATATAACATGCACTATTAGCCATATTTTACTATTATTATCGCAAGAACTATAATAATTATACTTATTACTACCGATATTATCAATTTGACATGCATCATTACTCATGTAGTGCAGTTATTATCGCTAGGACTGTAATAATTATACTTATTAATTACATTATTAGCAATATAACGTGCATTATTACCCATATAATGCAGTTATTATCGACAGAAGTATAATAAATATAATTATTACTTTTATTATTATCAATATAACCGGCACTCTTAACCATATTTTACTAGTATTATCGCTAGAACTGTAATAATTATACTTATTACTCCCGATATTATCAATATAACATCCATTATTACCCATATAATGCAGTTATTATCGCTAGAACTGTAATAATTATACTTATTACTTATATTGTTCTCAATATAACATGCATTATTACCCGTATTATGCAGTTATAATCGCTAGAACTGTAATAAATATACTTATTACTTATATTATTATCAATATAACATGCATTAGTACCCATATTATGCAGTTATTGTCGCTAGAACTATAATAAGTATACTTACTGCCTTTATTATCATTAATATAACATGCATTACTACCCATATTATGCAGTTATAATCGCTAGAACTATAACAAATATACTTACTACTTTTATTATCATCAATATAACATGCATTATTACCCATATTATGCAGTTATTATCGATAGAACTGTAATAAATATACTTATTACTCACAATATTATCAATATAACATGCATTATTACCCATATAATGGAGTTATTATCGCTAGAACTGTAATAATTATACTTATTACTTACATTATTCTCAATATAACATGCATTATTACCCATATTATGCAGTTATAATCGCTAGAACTATAATAAATATACTTATTACTTTTATTATTATCAATATAACATGCACTATTAGCCATATTTTACTATTATTATCGCTAGAACTATAATAATTATACTTATTACTCCCGATATTATCAATATAACATGCATTATTACCCATATAATGCAGTTAGTATCGCTAGAACTGTAACAATTATACTTATTACTTATATTATCAGCAATATAACGTGCATTATTACCCATATAATGCAGTTATTATCGCTAGAACTGTAATAATTATACTTATTAGCCATATTGTACTATTATTATCGCTAGAACTATAATAATTATACTTATTACTCCCAATATTACCAATATAACATGCATTACTACCCCTATAATGCAGTTATTATCGCTAGAACTGTAATAATTATACTTATTACTTACATTATTATCAATATAACATGCATTATTACCAATATAATGGAGTTATTATCGCTAGAACTGTAATAATTATACTTATTATTTATATTATTCTCAATATAACATGCATTATTACCCATATAATGCAGTTATTATCGCTAGAACTGTAATAAATATACTTACGACTTTCATTATCATCAATATAACATGCATTACTACCCATATTATGCAGTTATTATCGATAGAACTATAATAAATATAGTTATTACTTTTATTATTATCAATATAACATGCACTATTAGCCATATTTTACTATATTTATCGCTAGAACTATAATAATTATACTTATTACTCCCAATATTCTCAATATAACATGCATTATTACCCATATAATGCAGTTATTATCGCTAGAACTGTAATAAATATACTTACGACTTTCATTATCGTCAATATAACATGCATTACTACCCACATTATGCAGTTATTATCGATAGAACTATAATAAATATAATTATTACTTTTATTATTATCAATATAACATGCACTATTAGCCATATTTTACTATTATTATCGCTAGAACTATAATAATTATACTTATTACTCCCGATGTTATCAATATAATATGCATTATTACCCATATAATGCAGTTATTATCGCTACAACTGTAATAATTATACTTATTACTTGTATTATCAGCAATATAACGTGCATTATTACCCATATAATGCAGTTCTTATCGCTAGAACTGTAATAATTATACTTATTACTTATATTATTAGCAATATAACGTGCATTATTAGCCATATTATGCAGTTATTATCGATAGAACTGTAATAAATATACTTATTACTCCCGATATTATCAATATAACATGCATTATTACCCATATAGTGCAGTTATTATCGCTGGAACTGTAATAATTATCCTTATTACTTATATTGTTAGCAATATAACGTGCATTATTACCCATATTATGCAGTTATTATTGATAGAACTATAATAAATATACTTATTACTTTTATTATTATCAATATAACATGCATTATTACCCATATTATGCAGTTATTATCGCTAGAACTATAATATATTTACTTATTACTCCCGATATTATCAATATAACATCCATTATTACCCATATAATGCAGTTATTATCGCTAGAACTGTAATAATTATACTTATTACTTATATTATTATCAATATAACATGCATTATTACCCATATTATGCAGTTATTATCGATAGAACGTTAATAAATATACTTATTACTTATATTATTATCAATATAACATACATTATTACCCATATTATGCAGTTATTATCGCTAGAACTATAATACATATACGTATTACTTTTATTATCATCAATATAACATGCATTATTACCCATATTATGCAGTTATTATCGATAGAACTATAATAAATATACTTATTACTTTTATTATTATCAATATAACATGCACTCTTAGCCATATTTTACTAGTATTATCGCTAGAACTGTAATAATTATACTTATTACTCCCGATATTATCAATATAACATCCATTATTACCCACATAATGGAGTTATTATCGCTAGAACTGTAATAATTATACTTGTTACATCAGATATTATCAATATAACATGCATTATTACCCATGTAATGCAGTTATTTTCGCTAGAACTGTAATAATTTTACTTATTATTTATATTATTAGCAATATAACGTGCACTATTAGCCATATTTTACTATTATTACAAAGAGAACTATAATAATTATACTTATTACTCCCGATATTATCAATATAGTATGCATTATTACCCATATAATGTCGTTATTACCGCTAGGACTGTAATAATTATACTTATTACTTATATTATTATCAATATAACATGCATTATTACCCATATAATGCGGTTATTATCGATAGAAGTATAATAAATATACTTAATACTTTTATTATTATCAATACAACATGCACTCTTAGCCATATTTTACTAGTATTATCGCTAGAACTGTAATAATTATACTTATTACTCCCGATATTATCAATATAACATCCATTATTACCCATATAATGGAGCTATTATCGCTAGAACTGTAATAATTATACATGTTACTCCCGATATTATCAATATAACATGCATTATTACCCATGTAATGCAGTTATTATCGCTAGAGCTGTAATAATTTTACTTATTACTTACATTATTAGCAATATAACGTGCATTATTTCCCATATTATGCAGTTGTTATCGCTAGAACTGTAATAAATATACTTATTACTCCCGATATTATCAATATAACATGCATTATTACCCATATAGTGCAGTTATTATCGCTGGAACTGTAATAATTATCCTTATTACTTATATTGTTAGCAATATAACGTGCATTATTACCCATATTATGCAGTTATTATTGATAGAACTATAATAAATATACTTATTACTTTTATTATTATCAATATAACATGCACTCTTAGCCATATTTTACTAGTATTATCGCTAGAACTGTAATAATTATACTTATTACTCCCGATATTATCAATATAACATCCATTATTACCCACATAATGGAGTTATTATCGCTAGAACTGTAATAATTATACTTGTTACATCAGATATTATCAATATAACATGCATTATTACCCATGTAATGCAGTTATTTTCGCTAGAACTGTAATAATTATACTTATTACTTATATTATTCTCAATATAACATGCATTATTACCCATATTATGCAGTTATAATCGCTAGAACTGTAATAAATATACTTATTACTTATATTATTATCAATATAACATGCATTAGTACCCATATTATGCAGTTATTGTCGCTAGAACTATAATAAGTATACTTACTGCCTTTATTATCATTAATATAACATGCATTACTACCCATATTATGCAGTTATAATCGCTAGAACTATAACAAATATACTTACTACTTTTATTATCATCAATATAACATGCATTATTACCCATATTATGCAGTTATTATCGATAGAACTACAATAAATATACTTATTAATTTTATTATTATCAATATAACATGCACTATTAGCCATATTTTACTATTATTATCGCAAGAACTATAATAATTATACTTATTACTACCGATATTATCAATTTGACATGCATCATTACTCATGTAGTGCAGTTATTATCGCTAGGACTGTAATAATTATACTTATTAATTACATTATTAGCAATATAACGTGCATTATTACCCATATAATGCAGTTATTATCGACAGAAGTATAATAAATATAATTATTACTTTTATTATTATCAATATAACCGGCACTCTTAACCATATTTTACTAGTATTATCGCTAGAACTGTAATAATTATACTTATTACTCCCGATATTATCAATATAACATCCATTATTACCCATATAATGCAGTTATTATCGCTAGAACTGTAATAATTATACTTATTACTTATATTGTTCTCAATATAACATGCATTATTACCCGTATTATGCAGTTATAATCGCTAGAACTGTAATAAATATACTTATTACTTATATTATTATCAATATAACATGCATTAGTACCCATATTATGCAGTTATTGTCGCTAGAACTATAATAAGTATACTTACTGCCTTTATTATCATTAATATAACATGCATTACTACCCATATTATGCAGTTATAATCGCTAGAACTATAACAAATATACTTACTACTTTTATTATCATCAATATAACATGCATTATTACCCATATTATGCAGTTATTATCGATAGAACTGTAATAAATATACTTATTACTCACAATATTATCAATATAACATGCATTATTACCCATATAATGGAGTTATTATCGCTAGAACTGTAATAATTATACTTATTACTTACATTATTCTCAATATAACATGCATTATTACCCATATTATGCAGTTATAATCGCTAGAACTATAATAAATATACTTATTACTTTTATTATTATCAATATAACATGCACTATTAGCCATATTTTACTATTATTATCGCTAGAACTATAATAATTATACTTATTACTCCCGATATTATCAATATAACATGCATTATTACCCATATAATGCAGTTAGTATCGCTAGAACTGTAACAATTATACTTATTACTTATATTATCAGCAATATAACGTGCATTATTACCCATATAATGCAGTTATTATCGCTAGAACTGTAATAATTATACTTATTAGCCATATTGTACTATTATTATCGCTAGAACTATAATAATTATACTTATTACTCCCAATATTACCAATATAACATGCATTACTACCCCTATAATGCAGTTATTATCGCTAGAACTGTAATAATTATACTTATTACTTACATTATTATCAATATAACATGCATTATTACCCATATAATGGAGTTATTATCGCTAGAACTGTAATAATTATACTTATTATTTATATTATTCTCAATATAACATGCATTATTACCCATATTATGCAGTTATAATCGCTAGAACTATAATAAATATACTTACTACTTTTATTATTATCAATATAACATGCATTATTACCCATATTATGCAGTTATTATCGATAGAACTATAATAAATATACTTATTACGTTTATTGTTTTCAATATAACATGCAGTATTAGCCATATTTTACTATTATTATGGCTAGAACTATAATAATTATACTTATTGCTCCCGATATTATCGATATAACATGCATTATTACCCATATAATGCAGTTACTATCGCTAGAACTGTAATAATTATACTTATTACTTATATTATTATCAATATAGCATGCATTATTACCCATATTATGCAGTTATTATCGCTAGAACTATAATAAATATACGTATTACTTTCATTATCATCAATATAACATGCATTATTACCCATATTATGCAGTTATCATCGATAGAACTATAATAAATATACTTATTACTTTTATTATTATCAATATAACATGCACTATTAGCCATATTTTACTATTATTATCGCTAGAACTATAATAATTATACTTATTACTCCCAAAATTATCAACATAACATGCATTATTACCCATATAATGCAGTTATTATCGCTAGAACTGTAATAATTATACTTATTACTTATATTATTATCAATATAACATGCATTATTACCCATATTATGCAGTTATAATCTCTAGAACTATACTAATTATACTTATTACTCCCGATGTTATCAATATAATATGCATTATTACCCATATAATGCAGTTATTATCGCTACAACTGTAATAATTATACTTATTACTTGTATTATCAGCAATATAACGTGCATTATTACCCATATAATGCAGTTCTTATCGCTAGAACTGTAATAATTATACTTATTACTTATATTATTAGCAATATAACGTGCATTATTAGCCATATTATGCAGTTATTATCGATAGAACTGTAATAAATATACTTATTACTCCCGATATTATCAATATAACATGCATTATTACCCATATAGTGCAGTTATTATCGCTGGAACTGTAATAATTATCCTTATTACTTATATTGTTAGCAATATAACGTGCATTATTACCCATATTATGCAGTTATTATTGATAGAACTATAATAAATATACTTATTACTTTTATTATTATCAATATAACATGCATTATTACCCATATTATGCAGTTATTATCGCTAGAACTATAATATATTTACTTATTACTCCCGATATTATCAATATAACATCCATTATTACCCATATAATGCAGTTATTATCGCTAGAACTGTAATAATTATACTTATTACTTATATTATTATCAATATAACATGCATTATTACCCATATTATGCAGTTATTATCGATAGAACGTTAATAAATATACTTATTACTTATATTATTATCAATATAACATACATTATTACCCATATTATGCAGTTATTATCGCTAGAACTATAATACATATACGTATTACTTTTATTATCATCAATATAACATGCATTATTACCCATATTATGCAGTTATTATCGATAGAACTATAATAAATATACTTATTACTTTTATTATTATCAATATAACATGCACTCTTAGCCATATTTTACTAGTATTATCGCTAGAACTGTAATAATTATACTTATTACTCCCGATATTATCAATATAACATCCATTATTACCCACATAATGGAGTTATTATCGCTAGAACTGTAATAATTATACTTGTTA